>JAJPGS010000200.1:0-19910 GCA_028654335.1 Alnus rubra | reverse complement strand
TTTCCTTTTGGAGTAGTTACCCATTTTTGGGCGATATCTCTTAGTGGCTTGCATTGCACTCCACAGTCCTGTCGGGATTCTTAGGTTGATGTGCCGTGTTTTGGTGTGGTCATCACATTTGGACCTGGGCTATTTGAGCCGTTGGATTGTTGTTGTTTTCCACATCATGCTTGGGCCTGAATTGTTGGGGTTTCAGGCCCTCCATTCTAGTAGTCACTCATTCCCTTCTGACACGAGTCTCGACCAAACAGGAATTAGGGTGAGGATCCTTCCATTCCAACACTCTCCCATTCCCCTTTTAACACGAGTGTATGCCAAAGAGAATTAGAGTAAGGATCCATCCATTGCATCAGTCCCTCATTCATTTGGACCACGGGTTTGGGCAACCAAAATTAGAGTGAGGATCCACTCATTCTAGTAGTCCCTCATATACGCTTGAGACACAGGTGTGGGCTTGTAGGAATTAGATTGAGGATCCATCCATTCCAACAGTCCCCCATTCCCTTGGGCCATGAGTGTGGGCCAATGAGAATTAGAGTTCGGATCCATCCATTCGATCAATCCTCCATTCCTTTAGGCCACGAGTGTGGGCGAACGGGCATTAGATTAAGGATCCATCCATTATAATGATCAATTCAACGCTGTTGTTGGTTGTCCATTGATTATGATTGACCGTTATTGCTTGAATTATTCATCAATCAAATGTTGTTGCTAGTTGGTCATTGTTGGTTTTCAATCGTTAATGGTTGTCTATTGCTGGTTTTTAGGTGTTGGTTGTACTAATGTCAAAGTTGGTTGATCGTTTTTGGTTTTATTGACCATCAATCAAATGTTGTTGATGGTTGGCTATTGTTGGTTTTCGGTCGTTGGTTGTATGATGATCAATTCATGTTGTTGTCGGATGTTTGTAGTTGGTTATATTGATGATCAACCCATTGTTGTTGTTGGTTCG
The DNA here is from genome assembly GCA_028654335.1 of Alnus rubra. Taxonomy (NCBI): domain Eukaryota; kingdom Viridiplantae; phylum Streptophyta; class Magnoliopsida; order Fagales; family Betulaceae; genus Alnus; species Alnus rubra. Next base: position 18,958 of record JAJPGS010000200.1, on the reverse strand, counting down.
TTGTTGATTTTGATCATCAAATGTTGTTGTTCGTTGTCTATTGTTGGTTGTGGTTAAACGTTGTTAGTTGTATTGATCATCAATCAAGCATTGTTGCTAGTCTTCGTTGTTGGTTTTCAGTCGTTAGTTATACAAATGATCAATCAAATGTTGTTGTAGCTTGACCGTTTTTGGTTGTCTGTTGTTGGTTGTATTGATGATTGTTGATGCAGTTGTCCGCTTGGTGACCAGTGGCCTCAGGATCCTAAAAGATATAAGGAAATCTATTGGTTGTGACTGAGCATTGTTAGTTGTAATGATAATCAAACAACGTTGTAGTTAGTTGGCCGTTGTATTTTTGCAGTTGTCACGCTGGGTGGCTGGCGGTCTCGGAATCGTACAAGAGAGACCGAGCGAAAATTCGTTAAACCACGATAAAGATACCTTAAGGAATCACCTCCTTTCTGTCATTCATGACAAACGCATCAACACCCACTCAATGGGTGGCAGTTGATGGTGAGAGTTCCCCCTTAGCCTCTCCTTTCCTCTACTCTCTTTCATACAAATGAACAATTTTTATTATAAGACTTTATAACACGGACAACAATGATAAACATGCGAGAAACAAGCTTGTGTGTGTGTGTGGTGTGTGTGTGTGTGTGTGTGACAGATAAGTTTTTCACAAAGTAACTACTAGGAGAAAAAGAGTAGCATGCTGGAAAGTTATTGACTGAAACTTTTGCTGAGCCTGGCCTTGTAATCATGCAGCTTTGGCAGCTGGTTCTGCATAAGGAATATGACAGTCAAATGCTATGCATATTAGTGGTTGGCAAAGAAAACATCCAGCAACAATAAATATCAATTTCAGATGCAAATGCAGATTCAAAAGTTCCTATTTGGAAGATACAACAGAATTTCCTAAGAACCAAACTTGAAGCGGATTAACAAAAAAAAAAAATCAACGCTCTAAACAGATTTTTGTAATATGAGAAAGTGAGATAAAAAATAGATGATTCTTTGACAAACCATAAAGAACATGCCATAGTCGTTCGTTGAGCATTGTTGGTTGTTTTGATGATCAATCTATGCTGTTTTTTGTCGTTCGTTGGTGGTTGTGGTTGAGCATTGTTGGTAGTATTGATCATCCGTCAATTGTTGTTGTTGCTTGACTGTTTTTGGTTTGAATTGTTGGTAGTGTTGAGGATCAATTCAACGTTCTTGTTTGTTGTCTGTTGTTAATTGTGGTTTGAACGTTGTTGGTTGTATCGATCATCATCAACAGTTGTTGGTTGTTAGTGTGGTTAAGCGTTGTTGATTAATTGATGATCAATCCAATGTTGTTTTTTGTCGTTCGTTGGTGTTGTGTTGAGCATTGTTGGTTGTATAATCATCAATCGATCGTTGTGTTGCTCGACCGTTTTTGGTTTCGATTGTTGGTAGTGTTGAGGATCAATCCAACTTTGTTGTTGGTTGTATTGATAATCAATTAAACGTTGTAGTTGGTTAGCCGTTGTTAGTTTTTGCAGTTGTCACGCGAGCGGCCGGCGGTCTTGGAATCCTACAAGAGAGACCGAGCAAAAATTCGTTAAACCACAATAAAATACTCTAAGAATCACCTCCCTTTTGTCTTCATGACAAACACATCACATCCACTCAATGGGTGGCAGTTGAGGGTGAGAGTTCGCCCTTTCCCTACTTCTTTCATACAAATGGACAATTTTTCTTATAAGACTGTATAACACAGACAACAATGATAAATATGCAAGAAACAAACTTTTGTGTGTGTGTGTGTGACAGATAAGTTTTTCACAAAAGTAACTACTAGGAGAAAAAGAGTAGCTTGCCAGAAAATTATTAGTGGTGACAAAGAAACATCCAACAACAAATAAATATCAATTTCAGATGCAGATTCAAACAATTCTATTTGGAAGATACAGCTGAATTTTCCTAAGAAGCCAACTTGAAGCGTGATTAACAAAAAACAAATTCAAGGCTCTGAAATAGATTTTTTAAGATGAGAAAGTGAGATAAAAACATAGATGATTCTTTCACAAACCATAAAGAAAGTGCCAGAGTCGCTCAAAACATCACATGCTTACCTCATCAGCATGGGGAGAGGGTGCATAACCACAGCATGCTTCTGCATAACATCCAGGACATCCTAATCTACAATGCACTTGCCTCGAGCTACTTGATAAAGGTCAATTACTTCAATATTCCAGAAGCTAATCAACTTCTAACTTTACAGTCTTGGACAAGATAAGATAACTTTTTTTTCGAATAAGGACAATTTGCCCAAACCTTTGAATTGTCGACAAACCTAACCATAAAATTGGTCACACTAGACAATCCATGTGAATGCATAAATAACACTCTTGCTTCATAAACTGTTTCCCTATATAATATAAGGTAGGAAGGGGGAAGCTAAGATTCAAAACTAAATAGAACACCCTACGCTAACAGACACAAGATGTCAAACAACCATCTAACAATAATTACACAGATGTTTGGTAAGTTATAAATGTTTTACAGTAGTATACATTCTAATAATATGCTAGATTACTATATCTAATAGTGAATCTGGTATGTTCGAGCCAACTCTCAAGTAGTTTAACTACTAAATAGGTTGGGAGTCGTAATAACCTCTCAGCTTAAACATCTTTTACAGCTGCGAAGACTTGTAGCTAGAAACAGGCTGCTTCCGTATGAAATTATGAACACACTTCATGGGGATGCCATGCTTCTACCCATGAATATTTCATAGGCTAAACAGATAATTCATCAAGACCTTAATAATATGTCTCAGGACTGAGGTCCAAGAAAGGCAAGAGACACTTATTAAACCTAGAAAGAAAACTTTGAATTCACAAGAGAGATGGGAAAAAAGGTCATCTAAGGTATTTGTTCTATTATAGCAAATTCAGTATACATCTTTGTAGATGTTAATCTTAAATCCTTATTAAGTGGTAGCGATCCAACCGATGATTTAAAAAATAGGAATTTGTTTTACACTTAATCGGTTTTCACAACTACGTGGATTTTAATATTTTAACCACTCGCAATAGTACGGGACTTGTAGTATATACTAAGGAGGGTATCGTACCACAAGGATTGGAAAGTTTGTTCAAGTTATGAAGTACCTAAAATGTTACCTAATTTAATTATGAAAAAAATGATTTGTTTTTTCTAACACTAAGCTAAACAAGTAATAATGAAAAGTCTAAGAATAAAGAAAGTGTAGCGCATTGATTTCACTCAATCCTTAAGCACATGGTATATTGTATTCCTCTCGGATTTCTTTCACAAATGCAATACGAGCGCGTAATGATTGTCAATCACACGACAACCTCAATATGAAATTACTTTAGTTAAAGACAATGATAAACCATCTATTCATACATAAGTCATTCAACTCAAATCTAGGGTTGAATAATTCATGCTTCCTAGTATGGATTATAAGGTCTATAATAAGCATACACATTCATGGAAAAAGCATAAATCATATTAGTTCAACACATAATCTCCACCTAAGCTTACACTAGAATGGAAAAACAATTAAGCAATAATTAAACTAAAAAGAGTGTGGAGAGATATGTTCCTAGCATGAGTTTATCAAATTCACATAAATTATGTCATAAGCACCATTACACAACCATCCTTAGGTTATGTAATCATCACACTTATATAGAAATCCAAGAACAACAAAATCTACCCCATGGCTCTTAGAAAGAGTCATCAACACCCTACAACTAAATTAGCTACTCATGAGTTATGAATTCTCTTATAGAAGAAAAAGAACCCATTACTCTAGAGGATATAAAACTACAACCCACACTAACAAGATGTAAAAAACAACTAACTTTAATTATTGAATCTACCTTAACAACTAAAAGATACTCAAAAACAAGCTTTAAAGAAGAGAAATTCTAAGTAGAACATTAAAGAACAAGCTATGGGCTCTGGAATCTAAGGATTCCAGAATTGCTTTCAACATAAAATAACACAAAAACAAAAGGAAGAAGAAGAAAGAAGTGCTGGAAATATAAGGAAATTATAAAGAACACTTGAATAACTCAAACTCCAACTTCACTTTACTATAAAAACGAGTTTAGACTAAGTTACAGCACAAACATACCTTGAAAATAGCTCTCTGGAAAACATGAAGAAAAGAGTGCATCACTTGGATGCATAAAAACTCAAAATATAATTTATCAACTAAAACTAACTATCTATCTAACCCATACGTCCATCCTCTATTTATAGAGATTTGGTACAACAAACTAGCTCTAACACTCACTCTCAACCGTACAAAATAATGGTGACAACTTCTGTTTTGAACCGCACAACTTGAGGATGATTTTGAGCCACACAAAAAGCTGCCGACATCTGAAGATCTTTCTGAAATATCCGAAGTCGATCGATCAAATTGTTTTGCCTTGTAGATTTCGATCGATCGACATTTAGATCGATCGATTGTTTCACTCAATGTAATTTCGATCGATCAACTATACTGATCGATTTTCTTCTTCTAGGCAGGAACACTTGAACTTCACATATCTTCTTTAGGCTTATCTTGTTGACTTTTTTTTTCTTGTTTTCAATTAAGACCTAAAAAAGAGATGAAACACTAAAACATACTAACACGTTATTTAACAACACAAACTAGGGTTTAACATATGTAAATTAAAGGGCGTTGAATGTAAACATTCAACGCTTATCATTAAGCAAGGCTTTTTTTCTTCTATCATGAAAACTATCAATTTGTAAAAATTTGTACCACTTGAAGTCAATGGATCTATTTGGGTTATCCTTGTAAATGCTATACCAAATTACACATTTATAGTTCCCTATTTGATGTTAGATGTATTAAAATGATACATAGTATATTTTATACTAGCCTATAACCCACGTTATACGCGGGCTTTTTCATTATAATTTAATTTAAGGAGTCTTTTATAACATAATTAAATGTTTGTAATATATCATAGTAAACTATCGTTTCGATTTGCAAATTTAGAAGTTTGCCAAATATCATAGGGTAACTAACTTAAGATCCTCTTGCAACTTGATAGAAGTTCTCAAATTTTCTTCTTTTCTAAGTAACCAACTAATAGATAAAAATTCAAACAGAACCAAAGCAAATGATTAAGAAAAGAAAGTAAGCATGACGAATTAGGATATCCGTTAAGGTATGTAAGCATTAGGTAAAATAAATTCAAATATATGACCAAGACTAACGCATTTGATAACTTACAACAAATCTCAAAAGAAGACATGATTTGCATATTATTCATTTAAAAAAAAATTAAAAAATCTTTAGGCTGGCTTGCTCCTCCAATCCACATAGCCTTCCCATATATTTAAACTAGTGTGCCTCATCCTACAGCGATAGCCCAAATGAGTGCATAACAAACCTTTTAAGCTAAGAAACAAAGACAAATTAAATAGAAGAAATAAAAATAAGAAATTCTAAATTGGAACCCCACCAGTCTTTCTAGCTTCTATAGGATCCCTTCTGATGGAAGCTTTGAATATTATTTTCTTTGCCCGGGAAAAAAAGGCATGCTCTGTAAGTGTTATTACATGTGTAATTACTACTATCCACACCCATATGAGAAAGACATATGAGAATAATATGTTTTGGCTTGTTGTTCATTGAGAAACACGTTCCTGCTTCATACAGACTATACAGTTTACGTAAACAAAGTTTGATTGCAAATCAATTTAATCACAATAGTTGAGATTAATTTCATACGGATTGTCTTGTTGAACATAAATTTAATTTAATTGCATATATTAAACATAAAAGATGCAACAGGGGTAAAAAGATCAAAGATGGATTTTACCTTAATAGTGGACTGCCTAAATATCAATTCTAATATTATAATACCTTAGATTTAACAAAACAACTGTAGTGTACATATCTACTCAGCATGAATCCCATGTGATAGTTGTGTATTCATCGACAACTTGCATCAACATCCTTAAGAATATGTGTTTCTGCCTATATGGTGTAACAGATAGAGATACCATTGTTGTCACATAACAACAAACACTTTCTAACAGGAAATGAAAAAAAATTAATTGCAGTAGAAGCATAATTTCCATTCCTTCAAGAAAGAACAAACGAATAATGTCTCTCGGTCGTGAAAATTGGTCAGTAATTTCCAGTCCCATTAACTGTCAAAGTATAAATATGTGAGTATTTAGTCTCACATTGGACATACTCATTTACCCAACAACACAATACGGGAAAGCCCTAGTCTCTCTCAACCAACCAAAAAACAGACCCCCTTCAGCCACCGAAGCTCGAAAGCTTTAGCCTCAACATGAAACCAACTCACATAAGCCATTGTCAACAAACAACACCAACTAAAACAAGCACGCCAACCCCAGGGAAGAGACAAAGAAGAAGAAAATTTGGCACATGGCAACAAGAGGGAGAAGAGAAGGAAAAGTCATGAAAAACCATTGGGAGGGGGGGGGTGTTCTAGAGAAGAATGTTCTAAGAAATGTTCATTTCTCTCTTTTCTAGTTTGCTTAAATTTTATTACCAGGGATCAACTCAACAAAAATCATAAGTTCATACCTTGAGACAACAATCGAATTTGGAGACAACGACTACCGTCTATTTGAATGTTTGCGAATGGAATCCAACCGCAGTGAGGAACACCACTCCAAACTACACTGTTGAAAATGCGATGGGGAGGGCTAGCCAATTGACTACACCATCATAAGAATTTATTCAGGGGTATTTTCTGGTTCTCCTTTCTTTGCCTGCTGATGAAAGTTCAGAATCAAAAATCCATATAGAAGATAATAATTTCAAACATCTATTTACCCATGTAGAAGAGTGTCACCTTAAGAACGAAGCCTGGTGTATCTACAATGGTGAGATTAGGACAATGCATATTCAGCTTGAGTTATGATTGGCTTAGAAGAAACTGCGGTTTTAGTCTTCATCAAAAGTGCCTCAGTTCGGGACTTTATGATATCTGAAATTGCAGAAGCCAAAACAACAGGACTTCCATATTCTTCAGAATCCTCTTCTTGTTTCAATGCTAAACTTTTCAGTACTTTTTGTAAACAAAACATCGAAGCATTTGGAGAAGCAAAACACAAGTAACACGGCAAAATAACCACCAGGTCAAGAAGTATACATATGTATGTATTCATTACCATATGACCAATATAAAGTCTGTTTATGCCCAGAAAACAGAGAACCCACAAGTTTTACAGTTCTCAATATCCAAACCCTAATATGTTCATTCCCACGCTACTTGCTGTTTGACTCCCAAGAAACAAATAAAGGATTGAAACTTGATCCACCCAGTTTCTACAAAGAAGATTGGTTGTTTTCATCAATCACCGTTAATAATTGAACATATTAAGTAATTTCATTTTTACAACTTCGTAATTCAAAACTTCCTCCTGTTTCTTGGCAACCAAACAAGGAATAGAAGTGTAATATAAAGCATTGAATACACACTATACATATGTGAATCCGACATTTTCAAAAGGTAGCCTAAAACGTTAATCCCATTTTTGTATACAAAAAATGGGGGTGACAAAAAACGATACCATTAGTAGCGTTTAGATAGTCGATTATGTGAAACTCACTAAAACACTAATCTGTATTCAATTAAAACTAACACAATCATTCGGCCTTCAGAGTCGACATTTCATTTCATTTCATTTCACTTGCTGGAAACTAGAAGCCAATTGTTTCAACATGAACCGCATACGTAAATCCAATTTCCATTATCTTTCCATCTTTCCCAAAATCTCAAGCAATCCATTTGAAAGAAGGGCACAGAGAAAAGAAAACCTGGAAGCGGCAGCGGGGTTCGAGGGCGGAGGGGTCGTAGACCATCTGGAGAATGAGGGGGCGGCGGCTGCCCATCTCGACCTCGCGGACGTTGAAGCGGAACCCAAGGATGGCTTCGAGGAGAGAGTTCTTGCCGTCGGATTGGCCACCCAGGGCCACGATTTCCGGGATCGTCAGCTTCTCCCCGAAGGCCACGCCGTCACCTGTAGACGGTTGTAGGCCTCGAACCGAGAGGAGCGAGCCGAGGAGTCGGATGAGAAAGGGTTGGGATGTTTGCGGGACGTGTCGGAGAGGGTCTTGGAGGGCGTGCTGAGAAGGTGTTGGAGGTCGCCATTGGAGAGAGCGAGAGAGAGAGAGAGAGAGAGGGGGCGGATGGGGAATTTTCTTTTTCTTTTTGAAGAGAGAAAAGGGATGGGGAACTTTACAAGTTAAAGAATTTGAATTTAGCTCCGAAGCCGTTTGGGTAGCCGTTGGGGAACGTGTTTTCAAATGAAATGCGTCTTCTAAAAAACTTTCAAAAAGTGTATTTGGTTTTGGGTTTTAAAATCGATTTTGGAAACTTTGAAATCGATAATTATTTTATGGGGAAAAATGATTTTTATACGGCCTGCTAAATTAAATTTGTTTGGTAAACTTTTTTGTGAGTGTTATATATATTTTTAAGGTGACGTCAAAATGATCTGCGGCATCTACAGTGACTGTCACCATCGAGTAATAATAGACAGAAGACCTTTAGCCGTCCCCTGTCCATCACTTTCCACAAGAAAAATGTATTTTATTAAAAAAAATGAAAGAATACACTTTCGTTGTGGAAAGTGATGGACAAGGGACGGCTAAAGGTTCCTTGTCTATCATTACTCGTCATCATCACTAAGCAGAAGTCTACCATGCTAGCAGCTATTTTTTTATTCTACTTTTTTATTTTGTTATATGCAACAAGTAACACCCACACCTAAAAAAATGACTGTGTAAAAGTTTTGTTTTTTTGAGAATGTTTTTGTGAAAAGTATGAGCCTGTTTGGTAAATCATCGTCTTTTAAAAGAGTTTTTGTGAATTGTTATAAAAATAAATAAATAAAAATATTGTGTTAATAGTGAGGCTACATCTAAAAAATCCGTTTGGATAATTAATAGTTGAAAATGATTTTCAACCTCTAAAAAGCGAAAACAAATTTTTAATAATCTTACCAAATATATTATTTTTCACTCAATGAATGAAACATAGTGTCATTTTATAAAACATTAGAATACCCAAGCATCGATTGATGTTAATATCATGTCTTAAAGTGAAGAGATAATGAAAGGACATAGAAAGGATTATTAATTAAGTTCTTGTTAATGTTTTTGAATGTTTGTTACATCTTCATTTTTTTTTAATCAGTACATATAAAGCAAAGAACAAACTGAGAGTAGAGGGAGGGAGATAGACAGATGGGAAAGTCATCCAAAATAAAAATTACAAAAAGGGGGGAAGATCTTTCCCACTAACAAATAGAATAGAGGGAGGAGGAGGATAGATGGGAATACAATCAGAGTGAGATCTAGCTGCGGTCCATTGTGCCACATAGTGAGCACAAAGTGTAAAACTTTTGTTGATTTTCCTAACTTTTCAAGAGGAAGATGTTGGGATAGAATCAATGATATCATATATTAGAGAGAAAATTCTCGACTCTTGAATAATAAGAGGATTCTGTAGAGTCATAATAACAATAAGGGAGTCGGTCTCCTTTAAGAATAGAACTTTTAAGATGAAATAAAACTGCTAAAGATGTAGCTAATTGAGCAGTTAAGACTTTTCCAAAGGCAGAAGAACAAGGGCCACTTATTTGGAAAATCACCTTTATAAAATTGCCATTGCCATTGCCATTGCCATTGCTATCTCGACAAACAGCTGCTTGAACTGAAAAATTGTCCCTTATAACTGTATCAAAATTGATCTTGAACCAAAGTGGAGGAGTCAGGAGTCCATTGCTCCACAGAAGGGGAGAATTTCAATTTCCAGGCATTATGATGTTCAAAACTTTGTTAATAGTCTTGGAGATGGCCAAAGCATCTTGTGTAGTATCTTTATGATAGCTCTTATTCCTGTAAAACCAAAGAAGATCACATGCCACATAGACAAAACTTTGAAAATAGATGATGAGGAAAAGAAACTTCTTTGTGCTTCCACTTTAAACATTTGACCTTTTCGTGAATTGTGTAAAATTGCACGCGTTAATGAGATTTTGTTTGAGCATAATTTTCAAGGAAAAGAGGAGGAGAAACAACAAGAGTTGGAATCTGGAAACAGCAGATTGGACTTGTCCCAGCTTTGGTTTGAACCTTACTTGCACTTGAAGGTGCGATTTGGGGACATGTTTGGTAGACTGGGCACGAAATATAAACAGCCTTTTGAACCCGCCCAGGGCCAGCGGCCTTATATACAGCTCGCTGTTTATTCTGGAATTGGGTCTGGGCCACGAGCTTGCTTGAACTACTTACACCCGGCTCGACCATTGCTTTTACAACAAATTTTTTTTTTCTTCTTATTTTTTGAAAAAGCATGCGAGATAGATCAACTGTAACTATTCTAGCTGGGCGTGACCATAATAGCACCTATAAAAGTCGCACAGGAGGGGCCTAAACAGTAGAAACCCTATGCGGTTCTTCAAGTCCGACTAAGTCATAGCCTGACCTAGCTCCATCAAGACATCAATGAGACCCAACGTAGCTAATACTAATAGGATTGAAAATTCTCATATCGGGAGTCAAACACTAGCCTTTTCTTTTTTTTTTCTTTTTTTTTTCTCTAATTGAACTCTCGCTTAATACGTACCCAACTACTTATTTGGAAAAAAAAATTAAGGCACTGAACCACCATCACTAGTAGTTGTTTTTACTATAATTTATTTACAAATTGATATGATAGTCTACATTTTGTAAGGGATTTATAGTAAAATAAATATATTTCTCATTTTCTCTTATAAAAAATAATATCTAAACCAATAGTGTTAAACTACTATTTATCTTAAAAGCTTAAGCTAATAGGAATATGTAAATTTAATTACTTAATCAATATTTTGACACTCTCATTCACATGTAGGCTCAAACTACATTTTCATAGGTAAGACTTAATACGTGAAATATTTAATTAAAATGAAAGTAAATGACGGAATCAATGTTTGAACTCAAAACCTTTGCTTTGATATCATATTAAATCACCACTTATTCTAGAAGCTTAAGCTGATAGGAAGAAGTAAATTTAGTCATTTAATCAATACTTTAATAAATAAAAATTAATATATATATATATATAAAATGAATTCGATTAATGTAGGGCCAGGGAAAACTCTTATGTACTTAGAAAGTTTGAAACCCGTCCAGTGAAAAATGTCAAATTTAATTTTGTACGTAAAAAGTAGTTGAATTTTGTTATATAGCTAACTCTGAGGAATCACGTGTGAGGTTAATTAATCCTGCATCGATCATACAGAAATTTCAAACATCATATGAGTACATACAGATGATATTGATATGTACAGCTAGACAAAACCACTGTAATATCGTACAAGTACGTATTTAATTAAGAATAACAGGCTAGCCGTTGAAATTTGTAAAGAACCAATGTCGGATCCATGCATGCTAATAATGGTAGAGGCAATGATACATGTACTACAAGTGTATTATAAGTGCACAACTTTAAGGTATATTTGGAGAACCCACGTGGCATGCATGCATGTGACCCATTTTTCGTCGGTTTAATAAAAAATATTTAACGGATGAGATTAATTAAGTAGAAGAGTTAGGTAGCTTGCGGGGTCAAAAACTTGAGTAAGACGTTACAATTTACAAGAATAGATCAGTTAGTGTTGTTTTCCCAATATAGATTGTAGCTAGCAGGAATTTTCATGATAGCTAAAGGCTGTGGATGGATGCCACACTCTAAGGAATATTGTTTAGATTTGTGTAGGCATTTATGTCTGAATTGCTAATAATTTGAATATTCTGATAAAAGGATCCTAAATATTATAAATAAACAGCCAAAATAGGTGGGTAGAGGGTGTAAGACCCTCTACACCCTCTAAAGCAAAAATTGGACGAAAATGAAAAGTGGGATCTAGTAGTGAAAAATGGATGATTTGATTGGACAAAGCAGTGGGTGGGGGAGGAACGGATGAATGGTCCGTCCCTCATGATCGACATGGAATCTTCACAGCACTTTCCATTGGCTCCTGTGTGGAGGGTGCAAACAAAGCCTAAAAGTAGATCGATGACTACAAATTCAAATTATTCCCATCTTCAATCATTAATATTCATCACGTCTTTCATTTTGTTTTCTGCTGGTGTTGATTAGTTAGTTACCCGTGACTTCTGTGCAAGATCCACCCCGCCGCCGCCGGCGGCGGTACTAATTTAAAGATCTGGTTTTAATGTTGTAGTTGTAGTTAATTACTGCAGTAGATTTGCTGTAAATATATATATATATAGTGAAGGTGCAGATTTAGCCGAGTCTTTTTAGTTAGAATTGTGTCGTATCTTTTACCAAAGAATAGACATTTCTTAATTTTCTTTTTACGCTGTTTTCTCTCTCTCTTTTTCCAGGTTGAAGATTCTTCTGTATATTTGTTGTTTTACTTGTTAACACTTATATGATTGTTGTGTCCTATATTGAAAAAATATTTAAAAAAAAAAAAAAAAAGAGTACACATATTCCCTCAAACTATCATATCATTATCAATACTCCTCTTAAGGATAAAAATGCCCTTCATAAAATTATTAAAAAACAATTTAAAAGAAAAAACACTAAAAAATTATTAAAAAATCTAAAATAACACAAAAGTTATGCAAAAAATAAAAACAATAACGGGTTTTGAACAAAAAATAAAAATAAAAACGGGGTTTTCTCTTTTTTTTTTTGTTTAGTTATATTTTTTTTTTCTTTCTTTTTTTGAAAGAAAAGAAAATATTTTTTCTTTAATTTTTTAATTTTTTTTTAAAAAATTATTTCTTTAGTCTTTAGTTTTTTTTTTTAGTTTTTTTTTTTGAATTTATAAAGACATTTTTGTCTTATTGAAAAAAAAAATTTAGGGTTATTTTTGTCATTTCGTTGGTCTTAGGAGGACATCGACATGTTTTGGTATTTTGAATGGGGACATTAACAATTGAGTAGTAATTTGAGGAGGATATGTGTATTTTTTTTTTTAAAAAAAAAAAAAAAATTAATATGCTTGAGTGAGCTCAATAACATTTTGTAGTTCATTTCTTTTTTGTTTTATTTAATATTCCATTCAATGACTTCATCAATTAATTGGATTTGGCCATTTGCACATTAAGGGACAGTGACATTTTTTTTTTCCTTGTGAAACGAAGCTTCGGTTATGTTAAATTAACCTTAAAAACGACAAACTACCAATAAAATACGGAAGAAAAGATAAAAAAGACAAGTTCCCGGCCATCACAATATTTAGATTTTAGATCACAAGTTTCCAATCGGACAAGAAATTTTATGGTTGATGATACCAAATTTCGTGTAGTCAGATGGCCGGCGGCGATGATCAGCCTCTGCAAAACAAAGCTCTCAGAAACACCGACCAACAGTGTCCCGTTCCACTACAAAAATAAGTTGAGTATAAGATTGTTGTTAATTAATGCTATTGCTTATATGATTTTGGCTTCAATCTTTATTCAAGGAATTTGGTGTCTTTTTCTCTACGGCTCATATTGTTTATTGCGACAATATTGTAGCTACATATCTCACGTCTAAATGTCTAATCCAGCTTTTCTATGAGTACACTTTTAGCCACTCATTATTCTAGTGAGATTTAACGTAAAACAAATTAAACGTGTCATTATACAAATAAAATAATATGTTTTGCTATGATTTTATAAGACTCGTCTATGATATTTTAAAAAACAAATCCCAGTTTATGATTTCTAGCTAACATCTAGGCTCCGTTTGTTTCGGCGTAAAATATTTTTAAAATTTTTTTTTTCGTATTTTTTAGTGTTTTATGCGACCGAAAAATAATAGTTAAACCAAAAATATTTTCAATTTGACCCAAAAAAATTCTTTAGTTTAGAGAAATTATTTCTAATTTTAAATTTCGTAAATCACTTTTTAAATTTTCTGGGTTTTTTTTTTTTTTTTGGGTGGTTTTTCATTGTCTCCAAAAGGACCCTTTAAGAGACCAAAATAATCAAAAACCTAATTTTCGGAATTTTTAGAAAACCTGAACAAAAATACCCTAGAGGGCGGCTAGGGCTTATTTTGCTAAAAAATAACATATCAAATATATATATATATATATATCAAAATTAGCATGGTAGAAGTAATTTTGTATGCTATTACAGTTCTTAAAGCAGGATTTTCATGTGAATATGTGATCCCGTGCACATATGCAATTAAACCAAGTTTATGCACGAAAAATTCTATGAAATATTATCTTTCGTGCCAATGTTATTGATAAATATTTTAATCATACTAACACCATGTGATCCATTTAATTAGGCAATTAAGCTAATCTAGGGTTGGTTTTCAATTTAAATATTCTTAATTCAACTAAAAAATAAGTGGCCAATGGACTCAATACAACATTACAACCACGACAAAAGGAACAAGAAACATCGTCTCCATAACCCTAGCTCAACAATTTATCCATAACCAAACAAACTTCATGCAAGACAGCAACCCCGGCCCATTCCAATCATCAATCCATTCTTCTCACCCCAAACCACCCTCATCCTTAGGCATACAAACAGAATTCCATGAAACCTTAGCCTTAGCAGGACCATCAAATCCACCCCCCATTCCACAGAAATCTATTAAATTTCTGCTCCAGAATAATTTTATAAAATGAAAACACTGGTCCAATAAGATTGAATACTAACCACCAGCACCCCAAGATATCTAACAGGCAGATCAAGATCCTCACTCATTTGAAGACACTCTGCAATATCAGCTCTAATCTGAAGTCCCCGCACCACACCACAAGAATCTATATATAATATAAAATTCAAACCAAACAGGCTAATTAATTTTGTTTTCCAAAACTTTAACGCCATTCATTAAAAAAATCAAATAAAAATAAAATTATAATGCTAGCTGCTAGCTACATTTGTGGTCCTTGGTGCAGACTGCAGAACTCGTTTTATATATATCCTCGTTTCCATTTTTGAGAAGGCGGTGAGCTCAACTGCTTTATAAACCACAAAGATATATACATAACTACTTTGGAGTTTGTGCAGGTAATTTGGCTATGAATTGTCATTTTCCCGGACGTAACAGTCAAAAAATAGATGATAATTTTCTGCGCGTGCATGTCGGTCACCCTTCGTCGGATGCATTATATCCAAGTAGATGCTTAAAGTGAAAGCTCCTCGTTTTTTTTTTTTTTTCCTCTTTCATTTCGTGTTTGATTTTTCTCCACTGTTACTGATTGAATATTTGAAAAGAAAAATAAAAAGGTAAAAAGATGGAGTAAAAATTTAAAATCAATTGATTGCTCGAAAGAATTTAAGAAAGCATACGGCATTAATTATTTATAAATAATCATGAAATACCCCACATATATTAATATATATAGCTTTATTATTTGTACTTCCATTGTACTTTTTCCCCATGCATAAAAGTCTTACCCTTTTGAGAATAAGATTATCCTCATTTAAGTTAAATGGGATGGAATCAAATTTTTTTTTATCGTGATGGGTTATAATAATGAAGATTAAACTATATATATAACAGAGATTAAACTAATTAAGAAATTCAATATACATATTTTAAGTAATTTGTTTTAACCTAGAGAGCAAAAGCAACTTTGCTGGGTTTTCAATAGGGGTGGGGGACGCCTCCCTCCCTCGATGGTGTTTCTCCCCTCGTCCTTCTAAGGTGGTGGAGGTTTTTTGCTCCTCTCTGGTTAGTGCTAGTGGAGTTTTTGTTCCCCCATATTAGATTCGGTAGTGGTTGATGTTTCCCAGCAAAAGATTTCACGAGATTTAGGTTGGGGAGCAACTTTCTGGTGGAGTTTCTGACAAGCTGGTTTTTCTTTGTTTTAGTTTCTTTCTTTGGAGTCAAATCTGCTTACTTTGACTGGTTTTTTCAAGACATGCCTCTCCACGGTGGTCCCCGGCTTCTTCCAATTCAACAGCCTCCAGCCATGGCCGTGCCGGTTCTTCATGCTCGGCACGTGGCCTACATGCGCCAATAAGGTCATTCCCTACATCGGCGTGTGTGAGTCACAGCTTGTCTTCCAGGATGCGATTGGGGTTTTTTTGGTGGATCCAAGGTCTTCCGGCGAATTACTATTGCAGATGAGGTCTCCGGTGGCGGCACGTGTACTACTTGGCGACGGCGCCACCTGACGCCGATCCATATTTGACTTCTGTTTAAGATGTTTTATGTTGTTTCTCTTTTTCTTTTCACGGTTTGCCTCTATGATGCTTAAATGTTACTGAACTATTTGTTGGCTTAAGTGCTAGATCTGTCATATTTTATTTGTTGATTAATTGTGCTTAAATGGGATCCGGCTTAGTGCTGTAGTTTAAAACTAAAGCACCGTACTGTAAAAATATGAGTGGCTGAGATTTAATCTAAGGCATTGAAAAACATTTGCTTAACGTTTCTTTTTACGTCGTTGAAGCAGTCTGTAGTTTAGGTTGCTATTCAAATCAAATTTATCTGGCTTAGCACATGCTATTTGTTTAAAAAAAAAAATTGTTTTAACTATATATGAGTAATTTAGACCTTATATTCAAACCTTCTTGAATCCCGCTAATAATGATGTAGTTTTTAAAATCATAATTTCATCAAATTTAATAATGATCCGTAACAAGTTCAATAATGATATTAAAAATCACACATCATTATTAAAGGGACGTGGGTATGACGTTTAGAATTACTTGAGAACAGAGTCATAAACCCTCAGCCCCATATAGTTCCATCACTTTGAAAAAGATCATCTTATGTTCAAAATAAATTTAAAAAATTTAATAATGTATATATTGCCACGTTAACGTACGTTGTATGTAAATATATATGTTGTCAAATAACGTGATATCATGAACACAGTTAAATGCAACAAAATAAAATATTTTCATGATTTTTGTTTAATTAAATACTCATAAATTTAAAGGATTAAATTAAAAAAAAAAAAAAAAAAAAAAAAAAAAAAAAAACTCATTGTGTACTATTTAGACCGTGCTGGGTTGACAAATTGTCATGCAAAAGAACAGAGAACGTAAGCACGTCATCAATCATCATGCAACGCCCGCCATTAAATCCCACGTTCCTCTCATGCGCGTAGAATCACCTTGAAATACATGCAATTTTTTCCCACTCCGGAACTTAAGCGTCGATCACCTTTTAGCCTCAGATTTCAAGCACGTACCATAAGATTTAAGCTAATGGCGTATTGAAGGCGCTTTGCAAATTGCAGTACTAGAATTTTCTTTTGAATTTTAGACCAACCAATTCGCCACCTACATATAACAGAAAGAAGAATGGTGGGTTTTTCTCTTTTTGCTTAAAAAATTGGGAGAAAAACCCGTTTGACCATCATCAAAATCTCCTCCTCTAAACACCGGCGGCGCCACCACCGCAAATCGTCACTATCACTAGCCCGGCCACCACACCCCACGTGAATGTGAATTCACCGTTTATAACAAACCAACTCTCTCTTTTTCAGTCTCTTTCAAATTTGCATCCTTGGTGCATGTAAATTTTATTTTTTCTTTCAGGGGATACGGTGGTTGATCAGTTTTTAAGGAGTTTCGGGTGTTGGGTCCGCTTAGGCCATGGCGGACATCGTGAAGGAGATCCTGGCAAGGCCAATACAATTGGCAGACCAGGTGCGAAGGTTGCTGACGAGGCGCACTCTTTCAAACAAGATTGCTTAGAGCTCAAGGCCAAGACAGAGAAGCTGGCAGGCCTGTTACGCCAGGCGGCGCGAGCCAGCAACGACCTCTATGAGCGTCCAACCCGTCGCATAATTGACGACACAGAACAGGTCCTCGACAAATCCCTTGCGCTCGTAATCAAGTGCCGCGCCAATGGCATCATGAAGCGGGTCTTCACCATAATCCCCGCCGCAGCCTTTAGGAAAACGTCCATGCAGCTAGAGAATTCAATCGGCGACGTATCGTGGCTGCTCCGAGTCTCCGCCTCCGCAGATGATCGTGACGATGGGTATCTGGGTCTTCCTCCAATAGCAGCCAACGAGCCAATTCTATGCCTCATATGGGAACAAATTGCGATTCTACACAATGGCAAATCGTTAGAGGAGCGCTCCGACGCAGCCGCCTCTTTGGTTTCATTGGCTCGGGATAACGATCGATATGTAAGCTTATTATTGAGGAAGGTGGGCTTATAGGCCTTCTGAATTGGCTAAAGAAGGACGCATGGAAGGTCAGGAGAATGCTGCCAGAGCCATTGGCTTACTCGGCCGTGACCCGGAAAGCGTCGAACACATTGTGAATGCTGGTGTCTGCTCTGTGTTTGCGAAAATCCTCAAAGAAGGGCACATGAAGGTTCAGGCTGTGGTGGCATGGGCAATCTCGGAACTAGCCGGGAATCACACCAAATGCCAGGACCATTTTGCGCAGAACAACGCAATTCGGCTGCTTGTTAGTCATATTGCCTTTGAGACCATTCAAGAACATAGTAAGTATGCGATTCCCAGCAAACAACAAATGTCCATTCATTCGGTTTCATGGCAAGTAATAATCCGAACCCAAATATAAAAAGGAACAACATGAAGACTATGACAAGCTAACCAATTCTCGAATTCCTCACCCAACGGGCAGCCAAATTCCGAGCCAGATGCACAATGTGGTTACTAACACCATGGCCATCAAGCCACAGACATCGCAAAACCAATCAACACATACTCACAGCATGAAAAAAGCATCACAATCACAGCAGCAGCCGAACGTTTCGCTATCGGAACTAGCATTAAGGGAGGGAACTTGAAGATCGGCTACAAAAGCCAGATGAAGGCAATGGGCAAGAGCCTTTGGCAGCTGTCAAAGGGAAATGTATCTATTTGTCGGAACATCACCGAATCAAGAGCGCTTTGTGTTTTGCCGTTTTGTTGAAAAAGAGTGATGATGTTCAATACTATTCAGCCATGGCATTGACGGAGATCACGACTGTGGCAGAGCAAAATTCTGAGCTGAGGC
>JAJPGS010000199.1:0-17877 GCA_028654335.1 Alnus rubra | reverse complement strand
AGACAAAGGACAGGTGGTTGAGGGGTCAAAGCTTGACAGAGTTGTACCAGAGTGGAGGACGAAGACACGGCAGACGGGGTTGTAGTCGGCATGGTGGACCTCATGGGACTGCTCGTGGAGGGGGCGGGGGGAGGGAGAGTTTATAGAGCTAAGGAGACCTTTTTTTTAATTTTATGATTTATTTTGCTTTTTTAATTTAAAATAAATTTGTAATATATTGTGTATTTGCCATGTGTAATGCACAGTTGACACATGACGTGTCAGATGCGAGCCACCTGTCATCAACTTGGGTCTAACATGGCACAATGTTGATTTATTGAATGGTAAGTTAACGGGAGACCTATTAAAACCTAAGGACCTAATTTCAAAATTGAAAACTTAGGGACTAAATTGAAATCGCGTGAAAACCTATGTACTAATTTTTTTTCCTTCCTATTATTTAGTTCTATTCATTTTCTTTATTAGTTTGGTCATAAGTAATTTGGTTGAATACATATGAATGAGAACTAAATTCTCTGACCAAATAGATCTGTAAAAGTGAAAACCAACCAAAAATCCATTCAAGTTTGGTTAGTAACTTGAATAATCTACAGACTACATATCTAAACTGTTATACATAACAAAGTACTATATTGTCGAAATTTATTTTTTTTGCGTACAGATATTTGTAGACATAGTTAACTTATATAAATACCTCAAATAAAGTTAATTCCAATTGGCAGTGTGGTACATAGAATTAATTTTTTTAAACCAGTTTTGGACCTCTCAAACCAAGAATCAACTAGCCAAGTGTCAATCCACATCAGCTCAATGTCTAAATGGGCTTGCTCGGTTCAATTTTAATCATATTGAATCAAGCCAGGTGTCCAAACATACTCAAAATACCACGTAATATTTTAACTTCCAAGTTGATGGCTACCCTCTTAAGAACAACCACACAAAGTGAACAGAGTGAGATGTTGCAATAGTATTATTTTACAGAGAAAGGATATGATACTGAATGCAAAATTTAAAATATAAAAACGTAATCAGGTTTGATAAAAATTATCAAAAAATCTTATCAAAAAATCTGTCACTTTATCTTGTAGATGAACTATGATATGATAAGAATTTCAACAAAGGCACAGGAAGTGGAGGAACAAGACGTGTACATAAATAAATGTGCAATGTGCCTGTCAGTATGTGTGCATGGGTGAGTGAAAGATTTGAAGAGAACGTTCTTCTAGGGGGATGATACCCATTGATGCTCGATTCAAAGGATTGCTGCAACATTCAAGCCAACCTAATCATATTTGTTAAGAATAAAAACAATTCCGTGCAAATGGGAATTGTTTGTGTGCATGCACAAACATGTATGTGACTACAAGATGGAAAACCAATCAACAGATTAATCAATGTGCAACAAACAACAATAATGTACGATAGTTTTGAAAAAAGAGATCAACATAAGAAACCAAATTCCAAAATGTTGGAATTAAGGCTTCACTGAATTAAGCCTACTTTGTCCCTTGTTTGTATACAAGCAAATAGATTGGAAAAGATCCAATCAAAATCAGTTCAATTCCAGGTTGAGCATAGTGGGACAAACTCACTGAATAGCCCTACTCCCAGCAAAGCCTAAAATCAGGGGACACTGACATATTCTTTCAGTACACATTATAATTGGATTGTACTTACATATCAACCTCATTGAATGTTGTTAACAATGCAAATGTGTTTTGAGAATCTTTCAATCGTGTAGCAACCCGTTTTCCGGAGTCTTGTCATAGGAACCTGCAATTATGTGAGTTCTATACAATTTCAGGACGACCACAAGAATTAATTTATTAAAATACTATGTATTAAACACAATTAGAAAGCATTACAAGAACACTATTGTGGTATATTAAAACAAGACTTACTCGTCTTTCCCTTTCTTTAGGGGGAAGCTGAGGTTCTGTAGCTGAGCGTTTGGGAGGTTGTGGAGAGGGTGCTTTAGGCTTCTCAGTAATAGGAGCAGTTTCCACTTTAGGCTTTTGCTTCTCCACAATCTTCTCAGCAGGAGGAGATGGCGGGGAAGCTGCTTTCTCTGATGCCTTCTCAGATGGAGCAACATGAGCTACACCTTCAGCGGACTTTGAAATCACAGCAATCTTGGTACCTGGTTCCACAGTATCTCCTTCCTTGGCTACAAACTGCCAACATTAAAAATTAAATGCAGCAGCCAACACTAACATCCCAAATCCTATCTGCTTCTGAGAGAGCAAGAAATAAGAGCCAAGAACTTGTAAAATAGCTAACATGAAAAATCCAAGTTAACTAATATCTAACCTTTTGGATCACACCTGCTTCAGGACTAGCAACATCAATTGTCACCTGATGGAAAATTAACAATGCAAGCATTAACATCATATCCTTCTTCTGCTCAGCAGAGGAAAAAACCCCATGGTAACTGTAGAAAGATTCAAACACAGTTTTTTTTTTTGATAAGAAGATTCAAATACAGTTAAATATTGCATCATAGAAGCACCTTATCTGTTTCGATTTGAGCAATTGGCTCATCAACTTCTACCCTGTCACCAGGATCTGCCCTCAAAATAGCAGTAGAACATAAAATAATCACTAAAAATCATAAAGACTGAATACACAGATGACAGAATTGAGAAGCAAATACTTGGAATACATACTCTTCAAAAAATTTGCAAGAGTGCCATCAGTAATGGATTCACCCATGAAAGGGACAACAGCATCAACCAAATCACCTTAATCACATAAAATAACCAGAAGTTATCAGATATGACACCTACAAAAGCTTGCATAGCAAGTTTATAAATGTCCAAGTCTAACCATTTTTAAGGGGCGCACAGCAAATACTGGAATTCTAGATGCCGTACAAGGCATGTGCCACATGTTTTGAGTTTTGGCACTACCTTTCTGCAGACTCGTGGTCAATTACATTGCCATCCATGTTTAGGTGGGCCATGACCAAGCCGCTTTACAATAGTCGTTTCATCACAATTTTTGTTCTAGTACTGCTATGCTTTTATGTCTTCCTCTTTCGATTTAGACTTCCCAACAATACCTGATGCATACAAGTTTCTTAACAGAGACTGAACATGGCCCATGTGCAAAGCCAGTATCTAACTTATACACATCAGATAGAAGGAAAAAATTGTGAGGACAAGACATCACCTAGCACAGTACTTTAACTTACCAATTTCTCACTGAGAAGTGGTTTAATTTAACAATATTTACAGGTGTTATAATGCTAGCTCTCCAAATAAAGAAGCTGTCTAACTAATAATGCTGCCACAGGGATAAACTTATTCCAAAAGGAACCAAACTATGTGACAATATGCCATGAATCCCTCCATAATAAAAGATGTAATGACAACTATAAATATGAACCAAGGAAGAAAACCGCTAGGAGAGACATGTCAATATCACACCATTGTCTGAAGAAAACGGCCTGCTCTGCATTTGCATTGTTGCTCCTTGCTGAATACCGGCAACTTCCCTGTACACCAGGAAAGTCGAAAGAAAATGCTTAAATGCAGAAGAACACCAAAGAATAACAGTTCAACCGAAAAAATAAATAAACAACACTTCTTTAATGCATCATTTATTACTACCAAAGACTAACGAATACAACACTTCCAGAGCATAATGCATCATTTATTACTTTTGATACAATTCGTATATTCCATATTATGCGTGCATGTATAAATTTGTATATTTGTATACACTCACATGGCATAATTGCACTAAACTTAAACCTAGGTTAGGCATGGAAAAGTGACATTCAACTAAATCCTACTGGAAGCAAACTTGTTTTTATATTGTGACTGCCCCAAGTCCACCACATTGCCACTCACTTTACTAATCCTCAGAGCACAACTTAAAATTGTATTCCATTAAATGAATTAGTGAAATGACAGAATGGAGTCACTAACCTCATTGGCCTTAAACTAACCGAGCCACCTGCAATAACGAGAAATTATGAAAGGCACCAATGACAAGGAAAATGAAGACAACTAAATATATATATATATAAGCTAATGCCACGTGGCTAAGACAAATAAACGTAAAGGGCACTTAAAATTACCAGGTAAAATGAGGTGACAAAAATCCCGTACATGTCCAACTCCTCTCGTTTGAAGTAAAATCTGCTCAAACAAACGAAAATACAACTTCTAAGAATCTCTCCAAGCACTGAATTGAAAAATTTTGGATACTAATTTGCCAAAAGAAAGTAAAAATAGAATAGGCCAAAAATATAATAAATCAACCATGATTAACAAGATATGATATATTACATCATTCTGAAATCAAACATCGTTCACACCAAAATAACCCATTTCAAGCATATTTCACCATAAATTTCAATTTTACCACATAAGCATAACCCACATACTTATCAAAAAAAAAAAATTCTATGTCTATGAATTGAACCACAGCCACAGACACCACAAACCGTTAGAACTGAGAGACAAATTAAGAGAAATAGCGGATGTAAAATAAAAGTACCTTTTTGTCTGCAAGGGAGGAAACTCTAGAAGTAGACCCCACAGGCCGACTCGCCTGCAATGACTGCCCCAAAAACTAAAACAAAAGCGCATTGGGTGTCAGAAACGAATCAAATATAAGGAACCAATCTTCAATTCCTCACTGTAAAAATACAAGCCACGCCAGCAAGTTTTTAATTAACAAATGAGAGAAAGATTTAGAGTTGTTACCGAAGCAGAGCTGCGGGAACCAACTCTTCGCCTTACAACACCCAACATTACTGTGTTGATCTCTGTTTTCACAGTAAACAATTTTAACTACATTAATGAATAACACAAATACAATCTCA
Source organism: Alnus rubra (assembly GCA_028654335.1). NCBI lineage: Eukaryota > Viridiplantae > Streptophyta > Magnoliopsida > Fagales > Betulaceae > Alnus > Alnus rubra. The sequence goes on along the minus strand of JAJPGS010000199.1, from coordinate 13,043 downwards.
ATACAACTGAGTGCATATATATATATATATAAACAAGTTTAACTACATTAAATAATAACACAAGCACAATCTCAACACAAATGAATACATACATATCGAGATATATATGTATAGGTGGTGTATTGTATGTGCTGTTTGGTTGCCTAGAAAATATAGGAAAAGAAAACAAACCAAAAGGTTTGAATCTGAAAACATTCAGCATGAGAAAACAAAAGCCTTTTCAACCATGACTGTGCCTATGAACAACCGTCCAGTTTAGCTGAGGTATGACTTTTTGTGCCATTTAGCAGAACATAACAAACCCAAACCTTTAAAAAATAAAAAATAAATAAAATAAAATAAAAAAAGGATTTTTTTTAATTTAACGTTTCCTCAATTTCTGAGTAACCAAACAGAGAAATAAGAGAATGAAACGCATAGCAGTGCAGTATAAAACGAATGCCAGAGAGATTGTATGGATTACAGAAGCTTGACCTGATTGAAGAATACAGAGATTTCTTCGAACACTGTGGATCAAAAGATAGGGTTTCCACACACACACACACACAGAGAGAGAGGGAGTCAGCCGCCAAGATGTTCAAGCAAGTTATAAATGGCAAATTGAACTTTCCATAATTATATTATTTATATATATAATAATAAAAATAAAAATTTATATTTAATTTAATTATTCAGATTTAAAGTCAAAAAAAAATTATCATCAACATTCAAATTTCTGATTAAAAAAATATCATTTTTTTACATCTCATGTCTTTTTAATAGTTGATTTTTTTTTAAAAAAAATGTACAAAAATGTAAAAAGACCATTTTTTGCTACACATAATATTTAAAATTATTTACTTTTATATTACATCAAAATAAATAAATAAATCTTCGAAATGTTTTTCCAAACCAAATTATTTTTCAATTTTTTTTAAAAAAAAATTTGTGTGTTGACAATGTGGTTGATGACACGTCAATCAATAAAAAAAATAACTCTAATGTCTGTCAATTGTCAAAAGTTATAAAATAATTGAAAGTCAAACATTTTTATAAAAATAAAAAAATACGACTTATTACCATAAGAGGGCTAGATCATCACAGGAGCACTGAAGAGTGGCAATGTGGCATTTTGATAGGGCAATCACCAAAATCTCCGAAGTAAACGACTGTCTTTCGCGTAGTTGGTCTTCCGGAAAGGGAAAGAGCCGGGAAATTAGGACAAGTGAAGTAAAATTACAGCATTATATTGATTGTAATATTTATGTAAGAGGAATTATATTTTTACATTTATTTTTTAAATTAGTTATTAAATTTGTAAGATTTACATGTAGGTTTTATGGATCAAATAATTAATTTTAAAAAGAGATGTATAAAAAATGTACATAGGGGTGTAAACGAGCTGAGCTACTCGTGAGCTTACTCGAAATCGGCTCGAATAAACTCGATTCGTGCTCGAATCGATTATTAAATGAGCTACTCGTGAACACGAAAATCAAACTCGATTATTAAACGATGCAAACTCGTATAAACTCGACTCGACTCGACTAAAGCTCGTGAACCTGCTCGTATGAGGATCGACTCGTATATATATATATATAACTAGTTTTATAATATAATATATTAATAAATAATATACTATATGTAAGCATAAATTAAGTAATAAATAGCAATAGTTATTAGTTAGTATATATTAATTGGTTATAGGTATATAAAATAATAAAAGTGAATAATATCAATAATTAATTATTAGTCATATGATATAATGACAATTTGTATACTTAATCATATTATTCATGTTATATAATAAGATTATATGGCTATATGATCATATAATAATATAACATTGTGCCATATGACATGTAAATATAAAATATGCAATCACTTTATTATATGTTATGAGTTTATCATTAAATACTTGATAATCATTACATCACGTGATCTAAGATCTAAGATTTAAGATCATACGAGTTGTTAAATCATGTTAATACATTAAATATGTTATCATATGATAATACTTAGATCGTATGATCATATAATATTAGTATTATTAGTAGGTAGTTATGAATTATGATTTATGACTCATAAATTCATAATGATCAATTTGACCATATTTAATTACTTATTATAGATTCATAGATAATTGTAATTCAGATTCTAGACTCATTGGCAATTGCCTTATTGTTTGCTTTTATTGCAAAATTCTAATACGTGCAAGTGCACATTATTTTGAAAATTTGTGGTTTAATTTTTAATTTTTAATTTTTTTTGCTAAAGTCAATAATTTAAATTATGATACGAGCCGAGCTCGAGCCGAGTACTCGAGCTTGGGATCGACCAAAATGGCCGAGCTCGAGCTCGAGCTCGAGCTCGGACAATAGTTTTTGTTCCGCAAGCCGAGCTCGCACAAGATTTTTCTACTCGAGCTCGAGCTTTACTGTTTGTTAAACGAGCCAAGCCCGAACAGGCAATACCCGCTCAGGATCAGCTCGTTTACACCCCTAAATGTACATATATGATGTAATTGGTCTAAATCTTGTACTACAAAGAATGTATGTAATAATGGTAAGGCTTAGTGGACATGTATTGGTATATGACTAATTTAGGGTTCGTTTGGGTTTGCGATTTCAAAAAATGCGATTTTAAAATAACGATTTTAAAATGTGCGATTTTAAAAAAATAATTTTTAAAAACGCAGTTAAGCATTTGGCAAAATCGCAGTTTAGCCTTTAAAATCGCGAATTTACCTTTAAAATTCTGCGTTTTTAAAAAAAATCATCTTATCTGCGATTTGAAAAAGTAGATTTTCTGCGTTTTCAAATCGCAATTTTTAAAAACGCAGTTCCCAAACGATCTATATTCTGCGATTTGGTTTAAAATCGTACTTATTGTTTACGAAATCGCAATCCGAAACGCACCCTTACTTACTACACTATAATTTTATCTTCATTTATTGGATTTATGTGATAGTGTCCATCGGTTTTTACTTTTTTTATTATTATTATTTTAAACAAGGGTTGATACCGTCAACTCAATGGGATGAGGGTGAGACGTGATATAATATGTAGCATTACTTAATAAAATATTATTAAAATAATATTATTTAGTAAATTGTTACGTAACTAAAATGACGTGGCAGTAAAAATTAATTATTTAAATTGTATGACAATTATGTATCAATCTACTAATTAAATAGCATTACTGATCATATTATTATATAAAACACCGACATATGTACGTATAGACTTTTTTTTGGGCCAATTAATGTGACTCGATTAGGTTCTGGCCAGCGATCCACCGGGATAAACTTGGGCTAGGGCAAGCTTGATTAGAGCTCTCACGAATCACGTATTTAATTATGAGTCACCATAATCTTCTGTCCATTCAAACATATTGTTTCAAAAGCTTTATAACCATGCATTTGTCACTAAAATTTTGTATCACTAAGGAAATGTTTGGTATCTGAAATTGAGCTATCAATTATGGCGTTAAGGTACTCCTCATTCACCGCAACTCTCTTCGATCTTCATTAATGTTCTCTTTATTTGGGCGTAAAATATTTAAAAAAAAAATAATATTTTTTGTATTTTTTTATATTTTGTGAAACTAAAAAATTATGATTAACAGAAATTATTTTCAATTTGACGGTAAAAACCTTTTTAATTTTTGAAAAACGATTACGGTTTTAAACTCTTCATTCTTACACGTACGTTTGTGGGAATCCGTCACCGCCAGACATTAGAGTTTGTAGTAGCCTGAATCTACAGTTGAAGATTCTCGAATTTTGGTATCCGATTATCGGAATCCAACCATCGCCGCCGGAATCCGACAACCTAGATTCTAGTAAACACAGACTGGAATCTGACAATTTGCGCAGGACTCTGGCCAGTTTGGTTGGAATCTTGCCATTTGTGTCAGATTTTGGCGAAACTGGCTGGAATCTGTTCATTGCCGCCTAATTCCTGCCTCCATAACCGGAATCCTGCCGGCCAGTGACAGAATCTCATCACTGGTGATTTTTCACCATTGGTGATTTTTTCGTACGAGCCAAACGCTGAAAAATATTTTCAAGAAATCGTTAAAAATATTTTACGACAAAAAAACATTTTACGTCGAAAAACACAAAGCATAATTCTTCAACCTTAATGCGGTATTTGGTACTTGTGTACAAATTATAGAACCAATTACTTATTCAGTTGTTTGTCAAAGAAAGAATTATGACATCTAAGGAAATTTGTATTTGTTTTGTTAAACTTGTGTACATACTTTGTGAGTTTTGTCAACTTACAGGAGGAATTAGATATATAAGTTGTATGAGATAAAACAATTTATTAAAAAATATATATACTATTATTTTATAAATATAAAGTTTTCTTTCAAATTAGGTTGGACCGAGAAAATTACTCCAATCTAGTCTATATATTCAACTTAGAGCATGTGATTCATATATATATACATTTTTAATAGAGCATATAATTATCACATGTGAATTTTTAAAAATACATGTGAAAATTCATACTTTAATAACATATGCCAATTTTATAAACTTAATTAAATAAAATTCATCCAGCTCAATTTGAAGGAAAAGCTTCTCAGTTGATTAATTCAGCCTTGCAAGAGAAAAATCTTGCTCTCTGCCGCTATTTATTCTCCTCTATAGACTATTGAGTAGCGATAGGCAGGGGCAACACAGCCGGCCCCTGCCCGTCACTTTATATTTAAAATAATTTTTTTTAATCAAAACAGTTTCTGATGTGACATCAGAAACTGTTTTTGATTAAAAAAAATTATTTTAAATTATTAAAGTCTGCTGGGGGACGGTAAAACGTCCCCCATTTATCATTGCTCATAGACTATTAGAACCTATTTAGTTCATTTATTTTCTTTCGAAACTCTAGATCTATTAAGTACCCGTGTACTTATAATTAATGGTACTCCTTAATTATGTACAGGGTCAATTGCACCGTTAGTCCTTGAGGTTTGTCATAATTATTTTTCACTACCTATAATTCAAAAAATTTATGAAAGGTCATCGTGGTAAACAATAATTACAAATCAATCCCTGAACACATTTCTATCCAAAAGTTAATAGATTCCGTTAGTCAGTCACGTCACACCCAATAGGAAGCCGACACGTATCCATTACAATAAAAATATAAAATCTAATAAAAATATAAATAAATAAAATATAAATATTTGTTTTTTTTTTTTAAAAAAAAAAACAAAAATACAAAGAGGTGGCTGCCCACCGGCAGCCAACCCCAGTGGTTGGGGGTGGCCGAAAAGGATTTTAGGGGTGGCCACACACCGCCCCCAAAGGTGATCGGGGGTGGCGCGCGGCCACGGGGTTGCCCCAGTGGGCAGCCACCCTTTTGTTTTATTTTTGTTTTATTTTTTATTTAAAAAAAAAACAAATATTTATATTTTATATTTATTAGATTTTATATTTTATATATTTTTATTATAATGAACACGTGTCAGCTTCCTATTGGATGTGACGTTACTGACTAACGGAATCTATTAACCTATTGGATGGAAAATTAGTCCATGGAGTAATTCGTAATTATTGTTTACCGCGATGACCTCCCATAAACTTTTTGAACCACATGGAGTGAAAAATAATTATAGTGAACCCAGAAACCAACGGTGCAATTATCCCTTATAAATATTTCGGCCATTTCAATTGTATGTACGTCTTTCACGTATGTGCCATTATCTGCAATGAGGTGCTTGAGTTTAGGTTGCCGAAGAAGCATATAAGACAGATCAGGATACGCTTGCTTTGGTACGAGGTTGGAAAATATATTTTACAATTAACCATATATACTTGCTTTGTTATATATATAGTTTCCGGCCAACAGGATTTTGACTGGCGATAATTATAGCCGTTAGAAAATATATTATCCATATAATTGTGATCGGATATTGCATGAGAAATCTTACAATCTCACATATTCTCATGCAATTATATATATAAAGATTATACAATCAAATTGTACAATTTTATATATTCTCCTATCATATATATCTCATCACAATTATATGGAGAATTTATTCTCTTACAATATATAGCCATAGACCAGCTTATAAAACTATTGTTCATGAATCACTAAAAGGTTGGTTTAGTGATTTCAAGGACATTTCCGGCCAAAATGGTTGGGCATGTTCTAAGGCGTGAGTTCAATTCACCGCAACGAAGAATCTAATTAGTATTATAGTCACCTTGAGTTTTACTAATGTCGGTACGTCCTTTTGACTTAAAAAATAAAATAAAAAAATGTTGGATTCCAAAATTTAGAGAAAGAGAGAAGGAGATCTAGACTTTGCACGTAAACTCCTCAGTGGTGACAAAGCATGTAGAACGCAGATTATCACTTTCCGAATCTTATTTCTTGATAACGTTAACATTTGAACAGAAGAGGAAACAAATATATAGATAACACCTAATAAGAAGCAACCCAACAAATTATTGCCTCATATGTAAGTATATAACATATGCATGCATGGTTGGGGGCTAAAAAACAGAAGAGAAAAAGATGATCATAATATATATATATATATATATATATATAAAGCTAGCTTGGCATGGGCAGTGAATCCAGTGATGCTAAATTATTTTGGAAGACAGCTGCTAGTCTTCAAGGAAAACCACCTCCAATTCCCCCACCAGCCCCTCCGCCAAAACCACCACCATTGCGACCTCCAATACCTCCACCATGACCTCCAATACCTCCACCAGGACCTCCACGACCTCCAATACCTCCACCATGACCTCCAATACCTCCACCGGACCTCCAATACCTCCACCATGACCTCCACCAGGACCTCCAATACCTCCACCAGGACCTCCAATACCTCCACCACGACCTCCTCCTGAACCACCAAGTCCACCAGAACCAAACCCAAATCCGAACCCACCACCAGTTCCTCCTCCACTACCGCCGCCACCTAACCCTCCAAACAGTGCACTTCCAGCTCTAGCACTAGCACCTCCACCACCTATCCCGCCAGGGTGAACGGGCACCCTTTTGTTGTTCTCAGGGGTACCTACCCTGCCTGAAAGGTTCCTAGCGCTACTGGTGCAAATAAGTGCACCAAGGAACACGAGAAGAAGAACCCTAGAAGCCATCTTGATTTGTTTAAGTGTATGCTATTTTGAAGGACTCTTGGTGAGAAGTGGGAGCGGAAAGAGGGAATATATATATAGAGAGAGAGATGTGAATCCTAGGGCTAGGATTCCATCCCCTCTTAACATCGAAATTGCGAGGTCAAAATTTGATCGATCAGTCCCCGGCCAATCCATAAACCGTGTTTGGACAGTTGGGGTTAATGCAATGCAACTGTTTGTTTTGAAAAAGAAACCTGTAGGGCCTGTCCATGCCTCACCCCTAGCACTCCCAGTAGATTTTCAACCATTTTTTCTATGTTTAGGGAATAAAACTATTTTTTGCTTCCATATAAAAAAACACTCCGCAAATAGATTCCCTTAATTTTTTCTATATTAATTAAATACTCTTTTTTACTCTTATTTTATTATTCTTTCTCTTTCCTACTTTTATTTTTTTATTCATTTTTTCCTCTCGTCGTCTCCGTCCCCTCTCTCTCAAAACTGATTCTCCGTTCTTCCTGTCACTCATTCTTCCTGTTACCTTCCTTTACTCTCATTAGAAACCAAGAGAGAGATATACTGAGAGAGAGATCTAGGGAGAGAGTGAAATAGAGAGGGAAAGCCGGAGCCTGAGAGAGAGAATCGGAGATGCAGAGAAGTCAATCCACGAAGACCCGATAAGCCGAAAGGGAGAGCAAAGATGCCGAATCTTCGATGGATCTCCGTTAGGTCGTCGCCGGCGAAACAGGGACCAAATTTCCAATGGGTTGACGGAGGAGACGCGATTTCCGGTTGAGCATAGTCGATTTTCTAACAAGGATTGCCGGACTACATCTCCTCCAATGAATCTGTACTCTGATTACACTACAAAAAATACCACAGTTCGCCGCGTGTCTACAGTACCGATTACTGTAGACACGCGGTCAAATAGCCACGTGTCTTGATGACAACGTGGCTATTTGTAAAAGCAAAACAAGTGGCCGCGTGGAGTGATTACACGTGTCCATATGGCCACGTGTATTAAATCCACGTGTCCAATTGGCCCCGTGTATTAATACACGTGTTCAGTCGGCCACGAGTATTTACTACACGTGGCTGTATGGCCGTGTGCATTATGTTACGTGGCCAAATAGCCACGTGTAATACTGGCACGTGTCCATATGTAGCCACGTGTCATTATTACATGTGGCTATTTGGTTTTTAATCAAATATATATTTTAAAAAAAAATTAGTTAGAGTTTTGTACACTATGCATAATAATGTTACTATATACATGCATAATTTTGTCGTTTTATACACCACATATAAATCATTGTATTTATTTATTTATTTTTTTAAAAAAAGAAAAAAATCTTATTTTCTTAACTATATACATTCATAATGACTTTTATATACCCTAACCTAAGGGTTTATAGCTATATGTAGTAAATGCATTTATTTTTATGGTTTCGTACTATATATAAATAGTATACTTATGGTTTAATCCCTTATATAGTACATACACATAGGGTTAGGGTTTATAGCTATATATAGTATTATATATACATATACACTTAGGGTTAGGGTTTATAGCTATATATAGTATATACACTTAGGGTTATGGTTTATGGCTATATATAGTATATAATACATGGGTTAGGGTATATGGGCTATGTGCAATATGTTTATAGTATACTTGCAGTTTACGTATTGAGTTCCTTATATATGGTATACTTATAAGTAAACTCTAACCCTAATTAAGGCTAGCGCTTACATTTATGGACGCACTACAAATAAGTTTTGCCTTATTTATACTTTAGCAATTTAATACTAATTTGTATATTGTACTATATGCATATGCATATTGTACGAAACTAAACCTAATTTGGTGTTAAATTATTACTATATATATATACCCTAACTCTCTCTCTCTCTCTCTCTCTCTCTCTCTCTCTCTATATATATATATATATATATATAATATATATATATATATAACACCAAATTAAGGTTTCATTTTGTACACTATCGCCTTAAACATCTCTACGTTTTAAAAAAATGAAATATACATAAAAAAGTTAAAAAAAACCTATAATTAAGACTATATACATATATGCATAATATATGCATGCATGTAAACTGTTTAGAAACTATATACATTCATAATGACTTGTATATACCATAACCTTGGAGTTTATGGCTATATATAGTAAATGCACTTATTTTTAGGGTTCCGTGCTATGTATAAATAGTATACTTATGGTTTAGTCTCTTATATAGTACATACACTTAGGTTAGAGTTTATGGCTATATATAGTACGTACTATATATAGCCATAAACTTAGGGTTATGATTCATAGCTATGTATAGTACATACACTTAGGGTTAGGGTTTATAGCTATATATAGCCATAATTTTTAGGGTTATGGTTTATAGCTATATATAATTATATATACACTTAGGGTTAGGGTTTATATCTATGTATAGTACATACACTTAGGGTTAAGGTTTATAGCTATATATAGTATACATATACACTTAGAGTTAGAGTTTATGGCTATATATAGTATATACATTTAGGGTTAGGGATTATGGCTATATATAGTACGTACTATCTATAGCCATAAACTTAGGGTTAGGATTTAAAGCTATGTATAGTACATACACTTAGGGTTATGGTTTATAGCTATGTATAGTATATACACTTAGGGTTAGAGTTTATAGCTATATATAATATATATATATATATATATACACTTAGGGTTAGGGTTTATAGCTATATATAGTATATACACTTAAGGTTAGGGTTTATGGGCTATGTGCAATATGTTTATAGTATACTTACGGTTTACGTGTTGAGTACCTTACATATGGTATACTTATAAGTAAACCATAACTCTAATTAGGGTTAGTGTTAATGGTATACTTTACAATCCTTGAATAAAAGAAAATAGTTAAAAAAATACAAAACACCAAAAACATATATTTATACAATCATTGTATTTTAAATTTATATATATTTTAACTTTTTTAAAAAAAATTTGAAAAATAATACAAATGGAGACGTGTAATAAAATTACACGTCTCCCATTAAGGACGTGTATATCTATACACATCCCTACTTGGCCGCGTGGGATTAAGCCATGTGGCCAACATTTGGCCAGGTGCACCGGCGGGACAATTCCCACGCGCCACCTGGCCTTATTATTTTAAATATTAAATTTTTAAAAAACTAATTAATATATATACCCATTCGAACTCACTCTCTCCTCTCTCCTCTCCGTCACAGCACCACTACCTAGAGCTCGCTTCTGTCTCTCTCTCTCTCTCTCTCTAACCCAAACACCCTAAATTAACTCCGGCCGTGATCTCTCTCTGTAATATTCTTTGTCTTTCTCTCTCTCTCTATATATGTCGCTCTCTCTCTCTAATCTCTCTCTCTCTGACTCTGGCCGGCTCAAATTTCTCAGGTGAGGTTCAGGTCCTCTCTCTCTCTAAATATCTCTCTCTCTCTCTCTCTCTCCTCTCTAAATATCTCTCTATCTGACTTGTGTTTTCTTTTGTTTTTTTTATTATTTTGTTCGCTCCCATCAATGCAGGTGAAAATAAGTAGGGAGCATAAATTATACCACAAAAAATATAAGGACTATTATTGTGAGTAATTTTTACCTTATTTTTTCCTTGATTTTTGTTATAATAAACTTGGTACATTTAAATGTATTTATTTAAAATATGTTCCTAATTGTTTTAATATTTTCCTATAATAAACGTGGATTTATCAATTAATAATGGACTTGTAATTTTTTTTTCCCATGCAATACTACTGATTTTGTTGGGTTTGTATATATATTGTTGTGTTATTTTTGGGTTTGCTGTGGTTGGTCATTATGCATGGGAAATATGCGTACACTTTTTTTTTATTTCTTTTGGGATATATTTTACAGTACTACGGATTTGTGTTGCTATTATTGTTTTTGGCATTTTTGAAAAAAAAAATTAAACAGAAAAAACAATCTCGCCGTCATTTTATTAACTTTATAATAAAGCGATCGACCACTGACAATTTCAATCAAAATTAAAATCAATGATTAAAATCAATAATATGTGTTACGAATATACTTAAACTGCAATTAAAATAATTGTTAGATTCATGAATACATTTAAAATTGTTTTGTTTGTTTTTGAAATAAATTTTAAGCACACTAAACAAACTCGCCATCGTTTTAACTTTATGATCGTAACCAACAATTTGAACCACTAAACCTTAAACTCTTAAAAAGAACAAAACTCTAAACCCTTCAAAAAAACAAAACCCTAAACCCTAAACCCTAAACCTAAACCCTAAACCCTAAAAAAAAACCCTAACCCTAAAAAAAAAACAAAAACTCTAAACCCTAAACTCTTAAAAAAGAACAAAAACTCTAAACCCTTAAAAAAAAAACAAAAATCCTAAACCCTAAAAACAAAAACCCTAAACCCTAAACTCTAAACCCAAACCCTAAACCCTAAACCCTAAAACTCTAAACCCTTTAAAAAAAAAGACAAACCCTAAAACCCTAAACCTAAAAAAAAAAAAAAACTCTAAACCCTTTAAAAAAAAAAACAAAACAAAACCCTAACCTTAAAAAGGAAAAACCCTAACTCTAAACCTTTAAAAACAAAACAAACCCTAACCTTAAAAAAAAACCCTAAACCCTAAGCCCTTAAACCCTAAAAAAAATAAAAAACCCTAAACCCTTAAAAAAAAAAAATCAAAAACCCTAACCCTAAATCTTAACCCTAAACACTTAAAAAAAACAAAACTCTAAACCCTTCAAAAAAGACAAAAACCCTAAACCCTAAACCCTTAAAAAAAAAAAAAAAAAAAAACTCTAAACCCTTAAAAAAAAAAAAAAACCCTAAACCCTAAACCTTTAAAAAAAGCAAAAACCCTAACCCTAAACCCTAAACCCAAAACCCTAACCTAAACACTAAACCATAAAACCCTAAACCGTAAAACCGTAAACCATGTTTTTTTTTTTTTTTAACAAGTTTATACTGTAACGAATTTCATTTGTTAGGTCTCTTAACAATTATACAGAGAAATATGGACAAGTCTTGATGTCAGGACGTAGGGGTACGACATAGAATAACAACAGGTGTAGAGCGTTCGTGGCATTTTTGCCATTAGTAACTGTACATCTGCCGATGACAAAATTTACTGCTCATAGCAAATATTGTCGAAATAACCAGCGCACACTCCAGATTATGTTCTTGCCCACCTGACAGGGGGTAGGGGATGACTCCGGATACAATTCGTGGTATATGCACGGTGAAACCGCGAGTGGGTCTGCTGTTGGTGGTCGGTGTTCGAGTCATCCCAATGGCACAGATTCTGCTGCCGTAGCTATGAACAGGGTGAATTCTCAGAACAAGAGCGGGGCCGGAACAAGGTGGCAACATGCGTGCCATGTTGCGTGACGCCTTCGCATGCACGATGTTGCTGAAGCCGTCAGTAGGCTGCCACAACAATGACGAAGGAACCTCTGGCGGGACGCATTGAAGGCAGGGTACAACCTATCACGATGCGAACCGCTCGTACTAGCCACTGCTCACTACATGATACGAATGATGAATTCGAGTACGACAGGCTGATTGATCCGATGAAGCTCCCATTATACAATGATTGCTATATTTACTGTTGGTACAATTCACTTGAACTCAATATTTTTAATTTGTAAAATATAGGGGTTAATAAATACGATCATTGTATAATTTGAATGTTTTTAGTAAGTATGAAATACAAATTTTAATTAATTTGTCTACATTTGTTCGTAGGTATCGATGGACCAGAGACCTTCTCCTTGTGCACATCGGGCACCACGCCTACCCGTGCCCTCCATGACCACGCCCACAGCTCCGGCGCCACCATATACTGCGGCGTGGCCACACCCCAGATGCCACTTATAGACCATTAATGCCGGGTACGGTAGGTGTG
>JAJPGS010000198.1:0-185359 GCA_028654335.1 Alnus rubra | reverse complement strand
TTGTTAGATTGGCTTTGAATCTTTAATACCGATTATCACAAATCAAAGAATCGCTAGAAACATCTGTGCTATATCTTAATAACCCGTCAAAATTACAATTGATAATCCCCTAAAGACACTTAATTATATGACCCAATTTCACCTAATACACAATTGATATAGGATTAATCACTACACGTTTTCATAACTTACTCTCAATAATCTATACATTATAATAATAACAATCATAATATAATAAATAATAATCTATCCAATCAACCTAGAATTTGCAAGATCACTTTGATGATAATTTGCAAAAAAAAAATGATTATTTATAATTTGTGTACAATTTTCACACACTAAAACACGTCGATGAAATTCATCGTGCATAAGTTTCACCGATATATATCGATCGTATAAAAATTATACAAAAAGATCGTACAAGAGTATCTCTTTGCAAAATCACTTTCATGGACCCATCACAAATCATTTTCAAATAAAGTACTACCATTGATTGTATCCAGAAAATGAATTAAAGCACTGTCGCTGGATGTTGTGACCATGTGGGGTCTTACTCGATAGGACCTGCCCTCAACTTTTTTTATTTATTTTATTTTTTATTATTTCTTTTCAAGGAGATTGCTATGGGTGACTGAGGTGTTGTGATGTGCCTAAGTGACAATGTGACATGACCTTGATTCACCTAGTCCTACACCATCTCTTCTTCGTAAGATCCTTTTATGCTTTACTTTTGATTGATCGAATTTATGTCCATATTTTGCTTGAGTTTGATTTTCTTCCAACATTCTAACTGCTTATGCTATGAGTTGTTTGTAATTTTTTATACATTCGCGAGTGACGAATTTGACTCAAAATTAATGATAAAGGTTAAAGACTTTAATTCATTTAATTAAATGAGTCAGATTATGATTGACTTATATAGTCTTATAATCGACATGATTCAAATCCAACATGTGAACACAAATTATAACTCTTAATATTCTGAAAATAACAAAATGGTCGGCACGAATCTCACATGCTATGTTTAGAGCCTTCGAAGGATTGTATAATATCATCAGAAATGAAGCTTTTATAAAGGAATTTGTATTTTTAGTGTCACTTACAGTTCCTTTGGTATTTGTTATGTTCATGTAGCCACAATCATAACTATAAAATCAATGTGAGAAGGATGCAGCAAAATGGTGACAAAATTTAGAATTTAGGATAGATCCTATGGTTGTAAATAAAGGTTTCTGTTTGCCATATAATCTTGCTTGAACAATTTGGAAATTCAGGTTTTTACTTTCTTTTTCTTTTTTCTTGGGAAAACTTCACTTATAACTAGGATTGACAATTTTGACACGACTCGTAAATTCGACACGAACACGACACAAATATATAGAGTTTGGGTTTAAGCTATAACATGTTTATGACCCGTCAACCCGTTTATGACATGTTTATGATCCGTTTATGACACACCGACCTGTTTATGACACATTTTTTACCAGATTAGCTAAATGGATTGACCGCCAACCCGTTTGCAAGCCTACTTATAACTTTTGATTTTTCATCACTTTTACAAAAAGTAACCAAACTTTAAAAAGTATCAATTTATGATATCCATTTTTCAGTTTTTTTCAATTTAACCCTCCGTTAGAATTTTTCGTTAAATCATATCCAAATTTCCAAAATACCCTTCCTTTTTTTAAGCAAACATTTGTTCTTCATAAATACTTAGCCAAGATTAAAAGATTATGTAACCCAATTGTGTATTCTTAAATAATATTAAAGTTATTAATATTGTTTATAAAATTTTAATATAAAACGTTCTTCGTAAATAAAATACTTAGTAAAAAAGGGACACTTGTTGTAATTTTAGCCAATTCTCTTGAAGGATTTGGCGCGTGTTAAGCCGAATGTATCTTATGTTTTATGATTTTATCCTCGTTACTGTTAAAAATCTTAAGAAGCTGGTTTTTTTTTTTTAAAAAAAAAAAAAAAAAAAAAAGTGCATTTGTTCTACGATTTTGCACGTCAAAAAAGCATGTTTTTAAATAAAATCACGAAAAACTATCTCATTTGAGAGAGTGTTTGGAAAGAAAGAAAAAAATGGCTATTCGAATTTTTTTTTTTTTTTTTTTTTTTTTAAAAAAAAAATCGTATTTTCAAACTGTAAATGAAATGTGGCATTTTTTAAAATCACACAAATTACATGATTTAAAATTTTGAAAATAGTGTTTTTAAAATTTGTATTTTCATAATTAACTGCATCATATAACTGCATTATATGATATTATGACGCTAGCGTGTCAATTGAGACACATTTGATGTATAACAAACTATTCATTCTGACAAAAAAGTGATAAAGGGACCTATTTAAATCTAAGCAAAACCTAAAGATCATATTTTTGAAATTATAAATCCAACGACTAAATTCAAATCAAATAAAAACTTAAAAATTAAATATGATTTTTTCCTAAAAGAAATTTTAAAACCATTGGTGGCTAGGATTGTCCGTCTGGCTTTAATTATCCATATAACGTGTCACATGCTAAAACAAAAAGGGTACAACTAAATTTGTAACAGAGATACATGACACAATTATTGACTTTTTTATTTCTTTTTATTAAACAAAATATCACAAAATCATATAAATGGGTTTGGGTCTGATTTTGTGTATTAAAAAATTAAAATTTTTAAAAATAAAGAATAAAAAAAGTCAATAATTATATCAATAGTTATATTTTTGGGTGACAAAATATTATTTCTCTAACAAAAATAGTGGCTGGTCTCTACATTCTCCATTTCTCTTTCAAGAATGGCAAACGAAGCAAATTTAGGAAGGTATGGAAGAGAATGGATGGACATACAAAAAGCTTTTGGGCCATAGAGATTCGGGCTATAGCCTGAAGTCCTAGTGGAGGGAAAAAGAAATCTCAGCCCTAAATTGAAGTACTTTACTAAAAAGAGGAGGGAAATGAAAGCCCAACCCAATTATAAGGTATCCAGCAGATATAGAGGAATACTTTTTGGAACAGGATCCTCTCTATTGAAATGGATAAGAACTATTTTATTGTTCGGTTTAGATTTTATGGCATTTAACGGTGTATATATTATATATGTTGGTACGTCATTTAAAATTACTACCAACCCAACGGGCCACACCCCGAACATCCATTTTGGCCAGGGAGGTGATCGGCTGATCTGGGGGTGGCCGAACTACCCCCAAAGGCCACGGGGGTGGTTCGGCCATCCCCAAGGGCAAAACCGATCTTCCTGAAATTTTTTTGTCCAGGGGGTGACCCCAGACCCGGCCGGTCACCTCCCTGGCCAAAATGGGGGTGGCCTCAGCCACCCCTTTTTTAAAATTTTTTTAAATTTTTTAATTAATTTTGAAAGATTTTTATTTTATTTTTTTATATAGTGCCACGTGTCAACTTCTGAGGTTGACACGTGGCGTACAGTTAGTTTTTAGACGAAGAAGTTAACCGAGGTACTAATTTGGTCATTTCTCAAAACTGATGTATCATATGTGATACAAATTGAAACTCAGGGACTAAAAAATAAAGTCTTCAAAACTCAGGATTAAATGAGTATTTAACCCTTTAATTTATTGGGTTTCAAAACCCACTTGCACATCACCCCCATACCATTAGGCACAACTACCATTTTTTTCTACCCTATTTTCTCCCATACTCACTTCTTCTTTTCACTTCTCTCAACCTCAAGCACTTTACCTTCTAAGAGCCAAAATCACTTCTACGTTTCATTAACCCACAAAACATGCACTACACTATTTGGCAAGGGAGAAGCTCATTAAGTCATCCTCGTGTTCATAATCATACCATAGTAAGTAGTCCATCTATTTTTCCTCCTTCAAAGTCACCATTTTATTTTATGCTTAAAAGTGTTTTATGAAAGTTTTACATAAATATATATTTCAAAACTGGTTTGAACAAATGGAATGATGATTTTGTTACTTTTATTTAGTGGCAAAGTTCATGTAGTGTTATATTTGTTGATATCCATGAGGATATCTATGTGCCAATGTGTTTTATAAAAAACATGTTTGGTCGCTAAACCTATGTAATACATATACACCATCTTTTTCAATCACTTTTCATTTTAACTTAGATAACCATGTGTTTTGTTAAGTACCCAAAAGTATGAGTATATGAACATCATCATGTTCTAATGAAAACTTATAAAGTCATATAGAAGCCAAATGCACGATTTCATAAGATGATAGTTTTAAAATGGACTTCATTTAGATCTAAGTTTACACGATATGTTTTCATAGAAATATTTTTTTTTGAACCAAAAAAATAAAAAATAAAAAAATGGATGAGATCTTAAGCACCCCTTTAGAGCATCTCCAGCAATAGTAGGTAAAATATATTGAAAATGTGAGTACAAATGTTCAAATATGAAAGACAGTTTCTAATTTAGAAAAAATAAATAAATAAATCATTTTAGAAACTTTTCAAATCAATTAAGTTTTACTCAAAGGAAGGGTACCATGCATCTACGCATGCAAATTATTACATGATTAAAGAAAGTTTCAAGAAGTAAATGATAAGCATGTGATGAGGTGAAATCTTATGTATTTTAAATATCTATTTGGCCAAAAGAAAAGTTAATAGCACAATTTCAAGATTAGAACGGAGTGTACTATATTGAAGTTGTAGTTACGTGGATGTGTATATAGTCATCACTATTGCTAGGTTGAGTGTACCTATTAGTTAATCAGTTGGCTAGGACGCATTCGCGGCTATGCAAGTTGCCAATCCTCGAGTTGATAAGCATAACCCCACTCATACGGGACGTAATTTTATATATAAAATTTATAAGAGATATGTTTTTAAGTTAATAGAAAGTTTACGTTTTATTGTAAGTTATGGGGTACTATGCCAATTGATCCTTATTCTCCTGTTAAACTTTTTTCTTTTTTTCTTTTTCCTAACCAACCGTTTTAAAATCGGTTGGAATATTACTCATATAAGCCTTTTGCTCGTCCTTGTATTCCTTTTTTAGGATTTGAGAACAAATATTTAAGAGGACGAGATACCTAGGCTCATGGGGCAATATTGTTACAGAGCTTTAAGATTAAAAACTTGGCCCTATTAGTGTAAGGGGTGTTACAACTCATACTCTTAAAAGGATAAAGATTTCATCCAACTGAGTTGGAAGAGTTTCTTCCAACCGAGTCTATAAAATTACATATTCCAATTTTGCATGTTGAGAAACAACATACTAGCTATTTAAAAAGTACATGTCTCTCACATGCAAAAGGACACATCATTTTTATAAACTGGACTAAAGAAACGTACACTTTGTCCCTCTTAAAATAAGATATGTGAAAAAAGGGGGAACAAATAGAGAAAAATGACACCTAAATTTAGAAACGTTCAGCCTTAAAGGCCTACTAACTAACATCCACCACCGGAAAGAAGCAATAAGACTAGAGCTTTATTGAATGACTTGATTAATCTAGACTAAACTCAGGATATCTATAGTATAAAGTGATTAATCTATTGAAGTAAGAGAGAAGAAGAAGAAGATATGTGGTACCATTATCTATATTTAAAATTTAAGCAGCGTAATTAAGGCATGAGATTTCTGAATCATAATTAAACTCCAAAATCATGTTAGAAGTAGCTGAGCCTAATCAAGTCATGAGGTTCATGCATTTTAGCCATAAGTATGACAAATTGACTGGGGAGATGAAAGAGATTTTAGGCATAGCATATGCAGTTTTAAAGTTGGCATTCAGCTCGGCCAGGAGCTCCTATTAATCCACTAGGGACGGAATCATGGCACCCAAGGGAGGCCATACCCGATCAAGAGATGAAGAAACCATTTCCAATCATTTGCTTGCCTGTCTTTGATCACCATTGGCAAATCCCCTACCCCTAGTTGAGCTCCACTTATTTTATTTTGGCAACATTTTTTCAGTTCCTTTCAAGTCTTTGATATATCAAAACTATCCTTATGGAAAATTATGTTCTTAGACAACACTAATTAATAACATCTGCCTTATATTGCAAAAGAACTAGCAAAAGTTAATGTTAGAACTTCCTAAAATCATTTATATATATAGTCTCACTTAGTACATAACGATGTGGCACTTAGAGACCGTTTGCAATTGCGTTAAGAAGTTTAAAACGTCATTTTAGTACTAAAAAGATGTGTCAAACAAAAAGCTGATTCGTTTGGTAAAATAAAAAAATAAAAAAATTCACTCTTAAATGGTCAAAACGCACTTTTAAAAAAAGCTTAAAAATAAAGCTTTTTCTAAAAAATTCTTTCTGGTTTTAAAAGCTATGTTTCCCGATGCAATTTCAAGCATGCCTTTAACACTACTTATCTATCCACTCATGTAGGACTTAACTTAAATATCTAATATCTTTGTTTGGGCACATGCCACACTACCCCAGCATCACATGGCGTTGTTAGATTAGCTTTGAATCTTTGACACCAATTATCACAACCCAAATAACTGATAGACACATCTATGCTATTTCTTAATAACCTGCCAAAATTACAATTGGTAATCCCTAAAGACACTTATATGACCTAATTTCACCTAATACACAATTGATACAGGACTAATCACTACACGTTTTCATAACTTACCCACTCAATAATCTATACATTATAATAATATCAATCATAATATAATAAATAATAATCTACCCAATCAACCTAGAATTTGCAGCATCACTTTGATGATAATTTGCAAAATCACTTTCATGGACCCATCACAAATCATTTTCAATAACGTACCACCCATTGATTGTAACCAGAAAATGAATTAAAGCACTGTCGCTGGATGTTGTGACCATGTGGGGTCTTACTCGATAGGACTGCCCTCAACTTTTTTTATTTATTTTATTTTTTATTATTTCTTTTTCAAGGAGATTGCTATGGTGTGACTGAGGTGTTGTGATGACATGAACAGTCCTACACCATCTCTTCTTCATAAGATCCTTTTATGCTTTACTTTTGATCGAATTTATGTCGATATTTTGCTTGAGTTTGATTTTCTTCCAACATTTTGACTGCTTATGCTATGAATTGCTTGTAATTTTTGACACGTTTCGTAAATTTGACACAAAATTAACGGATAAAAATTAAAAGATTTGACTCATTTAATTAAATTAATCAAGTTATGATTAACCTATATAATTTTATATTTATGTATCGACACGATCCAAATTCAACATGCAAATACAAATCGTAACTCTTATTATTGTAAAAGTAACAGAATGGTCAGCATTGATCCCACTTGCTATGTTTTGGGCCTTCGAGGAATTGTATAATTTCACAAGAATTGAAGCTTTTGGTAAAGAAATTTGTATTTTTAGTGTCATGCAGCTACAATCATAACTATAAAATCAATGTGAGAAGGATGCAGCAAAATGGTGGCAAATTTTAGAAATTTAGGATAGATCCTGATGGTTTTCTCTATGCTTCGTTTTTTATTTTTATTTTTTTTTTTCATGACGTTTGGTATTTGCATCATATAAGACAATTTCCAATTTTCACACAGTTTTTTTTAAAAGAAAAAAAGAAAAAGAAAAAGTACCCCTCTTAAACTAATATTCAATTATACCCTGCTATAAGTAAAGGTAAACAACTCGTATTAGCATGTTGGAGTCGGATTATGTCGAGACATGGCTATAAGATTATATAGATCAACTCTAATCTGACTCATTTAATTAAATGAGTCAGACTTATCGACCTTAACCCGATAACTCCATATTGAATTCGCTAATCATATCAAAAATATTAGGTCATCCTAGCTATGAATAAAAAAGGTCTGTCTTTGCCATCTCTCTCTAATAATACTACCTCCATTCAAATCTATTGCAGCCACCTAGCTAGATTGTGGGTGCATGAAAAAACAAAAATGTGCATCACATTATATGGATGAAAAGGCAAGCTGTAGAGTCTCAATAATACAGGAGATCGATCTATTTACATCAAAAGCAACTTTTCTCCAATTATTCATGCCTAAAAGAGTGGCTGCTCCAGCTTGTTTGAAAACTTGTCAGAACTTTGAAAATCACCATCTAAGGCTCACTGATCTCTTTGTTGGTCAAATTTTCATTTAATATTGCATGTTCCTATACAGTCTAGCTCACCTGCATTCTAGCAAGCCCATCCCACGAAAGAGGAAAGAAAAAAATGAGGATTATATTCTACCTTTGGTCAAACAAAATTTATGCCTTAGACATAGCTTTCCCTCTCGGATCCAAATTTTCAGTAATTTACTATTGCCCTATTGCTAATAATTTCAGACAATAAATATGTGAAGAAAAAAAAAATCAATTTGTCCAATCCAGTGGGTGGCTAAACAGATATGTTCTTTGAAAGAACACTCATATTTACTGTTCGAATTATCTCTCAAAGCACCTCATGCTCTTATGGCTTCTGCTACTTTTGAGGGACAATTAACATGGCTTAGACATAACTTTCCCTCCCCATATCCGAATCTCAGCTATTTATTAATCGATTGCTAATAATTTAGACAATAAATATATGAGAGTGAAATTCATATGTCCAAACAAGCTCGTGGATGGTTATCTAAGATTACTTGCTTGAACACATAGGTGTTATGGAAACTTTTTTACATTTATTGTCCGTATTGATAGCACCGGATCTTCAACTACTTTTGATGGAGAATTAACGTTCACATTGCATTTAATAAGTATTTAATGTAAGTTAGAAGGATAGAGAGCATTTCATATCTCAATATATTGTCAATTTTTTAACCTACTAATATACAAAAAAAATTAAAATTAAAATAAAATAATAATAATAATAATAATAATAAAAAAGCTAAGACATTATCACCTTCTCTACCTCATCAATCTCACTCTGGCCCTGAGATGAACAGAGCAGAGAGCAAGAGAAAGAAGACACAGCAGAAGAATAAGACGTGGAATCTGAACAGGAATTACTAGCATTAAGACCAACAAGCAGATCCACAAATGCTCCGACGATAAACCCATGGTTCTTCTTCCCGTTGACCCGCAAATACCACCCGAGCAGCTCCTCCAAGCACTCCCAATCTTTCAGCCCATGAGACTCCACCATCTCCTCCATCGACCGCCTGAAATCGACGTACGGATCCTCCGAGTCCATCGCCAACACAACGCTCTCTTGAACGGAAACCCGCCGACGTCTTTTGCCTTCCCCAGAATCGAGCTCGTGTCGGCGCCGGGCTCGAAGAACAGCCTCTCAGACCGCACGCCACGCACCACCAGCTCCAACGACTCGCCGTCGAAGTCGTCGGAGGACTCAGTCGAGTTGTGGCTTGCTGACTCCGACGAGTTTGTGAACCACGACTCGGGCGTTTCGACCCCGTCACCAACGATGTTGGGATCGAAGAAAACAGAGTTGACTGTCTTGAACATGTCTTCCCCAGTAGTCCCAGCTCGGAAAGACAGAGTCTTGGGGTGGTTGCATAAGGGCCATTGCCATGGCTGCTGCTGCTGCTTTGTTTCCTTGTTCTTAAAGAGAGAAGGCAACTTCATGATGTTCTTGACCATTTGGATCTGGAACAGGTAGCTGGAAGGAAGCAGATAATTTGTGGGATTTTGAATGGATTCTGGAATGAATTAATGTGATATTTAAAGGAGGGGTGATAGGAAGTGAGGGAAGATGGAGGAAAATGGTGACAGGTAGAGGCTTTTTCTTGTGTTGAGTCAATTGTTGGTTTGAAGAATTTAATGTTATTTAATGCCTCCTTCACACCAACTGAAAATAACTGTGTTTTTGTCACCATGATCAGTTGCTCAATAAATTGAGGGAAGAAAAAAAAATTATTACTTTATTAGTAATGTCAAAATTTTACATTGTTTAATTTATGCACAAACTAACCTCTAATACTCTAATGCATATATATATATATATAATATGACAACTAAAGCTGTCAATTTGTAAAATTGACTTTGTAAAGCTTTTCTTATAACTTATAATTTGATGCACATCAAGTTGCGTTTAATTTTATGTAAAAGACAAAGGCGTCCGAGCAAATTTTCTGGGTTATCAGCTTCAAACGTAACTTCAGAGAGTTGCGATCAGAGTGAAGTTTGATTAATGTCTGAATGACTTGTCCAAAATTAAGACTAAGTGAGGGAACTGAGGATCCGTTTTGAGCCATCTGTTTTGAGATCCCTTAGACTAGTCAAAATCAAAGGATCCAATTCAAGATTCTAAGCTTTTTGAAAGAATTTTTAAGTAGATCTAGACGGCTCTTTTACAACTTTCTGACACGGGTTAGTACCTTCTAATCACATACTAATATGTATTAGCAAACTATTAAAAAAAAAACTTAAAAGTCTAACATTTTTTAGGATTTTTATCACTAATGGAGGAGATAGTGTGACTAGTGCCAACTAGTTAATTAGGGTGCAAAAGGGTTCTTCTATTCATACCAAAAATAAAATAAAATAAATAAACCATCACTAATTACCGAAAAAATTGTTGAAACAAGATATGTTAACCTACTGAATAACATAAACAATGACAAACCATAATGAAGTAATATTTACTTAAAAATAAATAAATAATGAAGCAATATTTCAATTATCAGTATTTGGTTGTACAAATATTTTGGATTTTCTTGTACTTCTTGATGAGTCTCTGTAGTTCCCAATTTTACATAGCTTTGCCTTTTACCTGTTTGGCTTATTAAGGAGATTGAACAGGACACAAATTGGCGTTTTCAAAGTTAGCCCCCCCTTTTTTTAATTCTCTCTTTTGTTTTCTATTCAAAACAAGAACATTAATAAACAATTTAAAAAAAATAAATAAATAAAAAGAACACTTATAATTCTTTTTATTTTTATATTATGACAAAATATTTTTTTCAAACAAAATATATAAAATATTACCAAATGGAACCATATTAATCTTCCTGGGAAAAAAATTAACCCAAACTAAAAGAGATGATGAAGAGGCATGCTTCATGTGAGTGACTTAAGAGTGAACCGTTGAATCACACACTTGTCCTTGCCCATGTATTTATGAAGAGTTAAGGGTTCGATTGTCACCTCAAGGAGGCATAGCATTGATTAGGTATCTGCCTTCCGGCGATATGACTGTCATATAATTGAAATGATCTTACATTAAAAATCAATTGTTTATTTTTATTTTTACAGTGCCATTGTTGATTCGAAGGTTAATTTTCGCTATCACATTATCACACAATTATATAACAGTTGTATGGCATTCTACTAAATAACATTACTATTCAAAATAACATTGTCAATTATATATAAAATTTAAAAGTAATGATATTTAGTATACTGTTATATGACTATCGTACAACTTGATGATGCGGTAGCAAAAATCAATTGTTGTAAAAAAAAAGGGGCAGGGGGGCTAATTTTCACTGCATGCATGTCATCTCAGTTATATAATAGTTGTACAGCAGTATACTAAAAGTGTTTGAGATTACGATTTCGTAGCTAAAAATTGCGATTTTAAACAAATCATAGAAAATGAATCGTTTGGAAATTGCGTTTTAAAAAAAATTACGATTTGAAAACTCAAAAATAAATCTTGTTTTTTCAAATCGCAAGGGGGTGCTTTTTTGAAAACGCGAAATTTTAAAGGTCAAACTTCGATTTTGCCAAACACTTAAATACGTTATTAAAAATTAGTATTTCAAATCCCACATTTTAAAATCGTAAAACCAAGTCAACCCTAAATAGCATTGCTCATAATTTAATCCAACGTTTTAGAAGGTGTCATGCGGCGCCGCTGTCGATCGATTCTAGGGGCTCTTAAATTCTCAACCGCCTATGAGGAGGGTAAACCCAACGTCAAGTAAACAATCAATGGAATTTTTCAGACTATTGCCTGTACTTCACGCATCCTCTGTCGACAAGATGCATGGAGTTGATTTAACAAATTAGAATTAAAACTGTTAAAATAATAATAAAAAAAAAAAAAAAAAAATTGTGAGAGAAGCCAAAGCGTAAAGAGAGAGCATTTAAATTTTAGGTTGGTTGAGTGATATAAATTTTAAGTAGAACCCACGTTAAAAATTGGCTTACAAATAGAGTGTCTAAGAGCTTAAATGCACGTGCATAGTTAAGATTAAACTTAATTCACGTGGGACACAAGGATAGTAACATACCAATTACCATCATGCTTAAGCAGCTGACATCTACGGCGGTTCACTTTATTGACACTGGGTGATGGTAGCCCTTTATCTTTTGGTGTCTTCACTTACCTATCAGTATTTTAATCCAGCCCATAAGTCACACATTATGTGACTCGAACTTGTAATGTGGTGCTTTTAGCTCTGATATCAAATGATGCAAATTTTAAATTGAAGTCACCCTTAAAAAGGATTACAAAGGAAGAGCGTCCAAGAACTTATATACACATGGTTAAGATTAAACTTAACATTGAGCCTTAGAGGCTTACCTCCACCACTAAAAATGTTGTTCAGGGATACAACAATCTATTTATAAAACATAGGATAGGTGAAGTGAGCTAAGAAAGATAATCAAATGATTACTAATAGATACAGTAAATACTTAATAAATAAAAAATCAACACAAATATAGAAAATAGGCTTTATTTGTGAACCATGCCAATATTCGATCTCTTTCTCACTCTTGTTTATTGCTTTCAAAATAAAAATATTAACAAATAACCTACAATACAAAACACTTAAAATTAATTATTTTATCTTTTAACTAACCGAGCCTAATTAATATATATATTCTAACATCCCAATTCTTATATAGTCTTTGAGTACATGTTGACACCAATATGCATGTATGAAGAGGCCTCAACCTGACATGTTAGCATCACGTACAATCGAAGATTTCATTATAGAAATGAATTCCGGAATCATAGATAAACACAAAAAAAAGAAGGTAAGTACTGATATATATAATATCTACACTACAGTAGTTAGGCTGCAGGGGAGGTCCTACATTGGGGCTAGGGGGGCCTGGCCCCCCCCCCCCAAGTCCCTAAATTTTTTCCTAAATTTTTTTTTCTTTCACAAAAAACAAAATTAAAATTAAAATTTTACCCCCTAATTTTTTTAGTTTTGCCCTCTCAAAATTTTTTTCTTCAATTTGGCCCCTCTATTTTTATAAGCATGGGTCCGCCACTGTTAGGCTGGGATGATTTGTATCAACGTACATGAAACTTTTTAATATTTTTCCTATTAATACAATGAAATCTTTCTATCTTTCCAAAAAAAAAAAATTGATATAATGCCTGCTTTAGTAGTTGACTTTCAATCTCATGCACTAACCCAGGTTTGCATTTCTTTCACAGTAACATATAATAATATTGACTACCCAGTACATTGCACGATAGTGTGAAGTGCCAGTTAAAATATTGATTTAAATAATTAAATTGATTTTTTTTTAATTAATTTATGTTTTTAGAATAAGTAGTAATTGAACTTGGTAGGAGAACAGTATCCTAAATTTGAACATTAACTTTACAATTTATCTCATATTATATATAATTAAAATAGTTCATGTGTTATTCATTTCCAAACCTATTAATTAATATCATATGCAGCACATTTCATGACACAATTATATAATATAGTGGTGCATGCACCTTCATAATTTAAAATGTTGTGCTTCATGAGTGAGATGTAGAACGGCCCTAGGATAAGACTGGAGGGTAGAGTGACTCGGTTGGTTGGTCGGTCGTAATCCCGTCTAGATGAGGGTAGAACCCTAGTACTGCTAATTGAGCCACTAGAGCTGTTAGTCGCACCACCGTCTATACGGAATTGCGGCCGAGTCACCTTGAGAGACCTCCCAAGAGTTCTTCCGTTGCAACCCTAGACCGAACAGGATTGCGGCCGAGTCACTCTAGTCCTCCAGTCTTGTCCCGGGGCCGTGCTACATCAGCCAATTTTTTTCTTTTTTTGAACTTATTTTACTTGTAGGACATCCAACCATTAGATAGATAATCAATCGCGATCGGAGGGTGACGATCTACCAATCAAGCTGACATCTGTCACGTACGTACAGAATTATCTTCTCCACTTGGGACCTCTATGCCCTACAATACCTATCGTTGCTGAGAAATGTCTCTGTTCCCTGTTGGTACCAATGTACGTGAATTGCTCGTGACTTCATGTGGATGGACCCTTTCATGGAGGTCCACCACCATGAGGGTGACTTAGTGGGGTACTTTCCCAGAAAGACAGTTAATTTATCGGAATCGTGGAGAAGGTCTGGGGGAGAATATATATTGCCAAACATATGGTGGAGCCTCGTACGTAGTCTATCACAGACAAATCATAACTTAACAGATAATATAGCAATTTTTGTTTGTCACTGAGCGACATGGAAGTTATTGTTAGAGGACGATCTTTCTGCTCATCGACAAACGTCATAAAACCCATGTGCATTCACCCTCTTAATTATATGACAAAATTAAAATAATTACTTCTTAATATATGTGATAAATATATTCTTTAATTATTAGAGATTATCTTGTTTAACACACCTTATATACCACCACCCACCACTTTGTATTCTCTATAAATAGGATCTATTATAATACAATATATATGTTATGTCGGCTAGTAAAGAAGTAATCTTATTAATTAATTATTGTTTTTTTTTAAAGGTGAACGTACATCATATCTCTAAGGCCTAACCATGTTACATCTATAGTCTTTTTTTTCTTTTTTTTCTCCTCTCAAAATACTCTTTCGCATTTTTCTATCTAATTTTATATTTTAATTATCAGAACTGGTTAACTCTCAAATATTGTATGTCATACATATTTGTATAAATTTAGTTAGTAAAAGGGCTTTGATATTATATTAAATCATCACTTAATTCAAAAGTACATGAATTTAATTTATATTTTAACGCTCTCTCTCACGTGTGGGTTCAAACTCATTTAATGGATATTATCTATTTTATGGTCAGAATTTAAAGTTTATACAATACTACAAACAAAAAAAACATTTTAGAGTCGCTTGAATAGTGTCGTTCAAGACCCAAAAAAAAGACAATTTGTTTAGCGCCGTTTGAATTGTGTTGTTTGCTAAACGACGCTAAACATATGATCGAGAATTATGGGATAATTAACGTAAATGTAGTTTACTGTTCAATCGGCACTTTTTGTCGTTTGAAGTCAAACGGCACTAACTTTTAGTGTCATTTGAACGAACAAACAACACTAAACTATAAAGTAGATGAATACTGTTTTATTGGAGTTTTTTTTTTCCCCATTTTAAATGTGTAAAGGAAATGAATAGTTTTTTTTTTTTTTTTTCATTTTCTTAGAATTTAATCAATTATTCAAGAACGGCTTTATTAGTGTTTGATTCTCTTATTTAATACTATCAACTTTTTTAAGCCTTATTTCGAGAATGTAACGTTAAAAAATTAATATTTTAAGAAAATTAAATAATATTAATACCTTCTTTAATTATTAATAGGAGTTATTAGATAGATGTCTAATCCACCTCATGGTCGGCCGGCCCTGAGTCATGTGGAGAAGGTAATTGACTAATTGGAAGGAAAAGCATATCGTCTTTCTGTAGCTATTTATGGCAATTGTCGTCGTCAAAAACGATAAGGAAGAATTGGGATACCCTCTGCAAGATCGAGCAGCTTGACCTCCAACTGTTGAGTGACTGAGTCCTTAAGACATCAAGAGAAACCAACTAGATTAGTTTTGGATTTTTTTGCATAATTCTCTGGCAGTCGTTATATATGTTTGAGCATCTAATTAAGAAAGATGTCATTTCATTTTCATAGCTATAGTTGTTCATTTGTCAGGCTGTTCACAGAGGGTTTCAAACTTTGTTTCAGTCTAGCTTGGAAGTTTCCTTTCAAATTTGAAGTTCAACGTACAAAAATTTGGCTTCCAAGCTTTGTCTCACTTGCCACAGAAGTTCACTGTTTCCTAATCTTCACGAAGGAATTCTTACGTGTTATCCATACAACATAGTGGAATCTTCAACAGTCTTATGTAGCTCAGTAGCTAGCCAAAAACAACAACAAAAGCAAACAAATAAACGAGTACGTACGTTCTTGGTTTAAGTATTTTTTGTTTGGGGTTTAACTTGGATCTTAGATCTACCCCAATTTCTTCACCCACACAAGCTACGTGCCCCTTTTTCACTATCTTCGGCTACCTCTCCTTCCACCGATGTCCTTCGTTAATGCGCATGTTCCATGAGCCATCACGGCCCGCGTGAATTACACACTCTACTGCTCTCTTTTGTTTCTTTGGATAAATCTGATGGATCTTCACCCATGCTCTTTCAAATTCTCTTCCAGTGGAGCTTTTTATTGTAAATTAAAGAAGAAGACTCCATATCCAAATTTGGACCTCGATCAGGATACACTAAATTTTCATCTATCTCACAGTTCAAGGTGTACGTGAACTCATTATCTACTCGTAGATATATTTTTTAGCATTCATAGCTCATTCTGTAGCTAATATATAAACCTAAGAACCTTTTAAGTGCCATTCATATATAACATTTGCAAATTTTCATTATGGGCTGTTACATCCAACATCCCTGTGAGCATTTCTGCATCCTCCTTCTATCTTGAGGATCTTCTCGGAGGCTGTGGAATGGATTGCTACATGGATTGTGTTATTTTGTTTGTATTAAATTTGGTTTCTATAACTTTCTTCTTTTGTATTGTTCTGTTGTTGTACGTATATAGTTCTTTTACTCATCTAAAAAAAAAAAACCTCCACAATATTTTAACTCCTATTTTCAGTTAAATATTCTATGTGGTGGGTCTTACTAGCTTATTGAGCGAGAATTTAAACTAGCTCATGCGTGAGAATGAACGTTAAAGTATTCATTATTCATTATTTTTTTATCAACTTAAAATTTTAGGATAAGTGATAATCATTTAACATACTTGATCAAATACTATAGTATATATATATATACTAAACAATTGTGACACTCGTGTTACATAGGCAATGGAGTATCTGGCACGTAATTATTGTTGTTACTAACACTATAATACCTAGAACCTTCTCTCCAAAAACCTCTCCAAAAGCTAGTGTAGTTTGCTGGGGTAGGGAGGTTCTTTGCCTCCCTCCTCCAGATTTTGCTTCTCCTTTTAGCCCTTTTAGGGCTATAGAGGTTTTTATTTTCTCCCTAAGTTGTTTCAGTGGAGGTTAGAGTCTCCCAGCCACTAGAGTTGTGGAGTTTTGTCCCCCCGAACTAGATCCGGTGATAGTTTTAGTCCTCCTAACCCTTTTGGACTATGGAGGTTTTTTTCTTTCTTTGTATTTTTTTAGTTTTCTTTGTTTGTTTGGTAGGAAATCACTCAATAGAGGTTCCAAAGGAGGAGAGGCTGTTGTTTGTGTCGTTGGTGGGAAGATTTGGTAGTGATTCAGTTTCTCAACATTCTTTGGGGCTAGATTTGCACAGATTGGCCGTTCTATAGTCGACACACACCCTCCAGCCTTATTCGCCACTGTCCTCTGATCCATCCGCCGCCTTCTTTGGCCAAAACGCTCACCGGTGACCGGCGCGTGGTCTTCACGCGCTGGGGGTTTCCACCCTTTTGGCCGCGCGTGAGGGCCACGCCCGTATCTTTTGCCGTTTTTGGTGGTAGTCGAGGACTTCATGTGATCATCTGCTGCAGGGGTTCTTTTGACAACGGCGTGTTTGCCACATGCGCCGTTGCTGGTGGCGATTTTCTTCCGACGGCAGTTTCTGTTTGGTGTTTCCTGTTGACAGATTGTATTTGACAGGTTGCTCTGTGTTAAATTATCCTAGTCATTGCTTTTTTTAGCACAAATTGTTTGTGACCGACTTCATAGTTTAAGTAGCGGTTTCTATGTTAATGCAGAGGTACCTTTTTGTTGGCTTGGACTATTTGTAGCATCTGTTAGTATGATTTGTGTTTTCTGTAAGGGGTACTTATAGATTTGAGTCCCTATAATGATTTGAGTATGTCTCAGTCTTGTTTCAGTTTGATTGTAACTTTTAATTTGTTACCCTTTGAAAGTACTTAATGAAATATTTACATCTTTCCTTAAAAAAAAAAAAAAAAAAAAAAAGGTAATGGAGTATCTAGTCTAATAGGATCCTCTTTCAGTGTACCATTAAATGCTCTAAAATTTACTCTGAACCATAAAGTGATTCTTATTAGATCTTATTCCCTGTAGCTTATGGTCCAAATAGGCAAATACAGGTGCGTATCTAAATTTAATATCCTGAGAAAATGTGCAAGTCTCAAGGCAGGCATATATGGTACAATGAAGAGAATCTCTAGATCATATGTCTTCCAAATTATGAGTTCTTTGGAGAGAAAATGGTTGTAACTGCACTCCTTCATTTGTCTCCTGTCTACCAGTATCCATTACGTGGATGCACATGCTCCGTCGTTGACCCTTGTGATTGCGGCTTAAACCATGGCTTTAACAATAAAACAAGATGGTTTCCCAAACACTTTCTAGGGTTTTTTTTTTTATTTTTCCTACTCTTAACAAAAAAAAAATTATTAACAAATTAAACAATTTAATACATCATAAAATTACAAAATATTTTTTTGAACTTTGTCAGAATATACTTAATATAATATTATTGATTTATATTTACTAGTCTAAGTCGTCGATTTGTGTTTCCTTGTATAAGTCGATTTAGGTTTACTTATATAGGTCGATTTATTCAACTATAAATAGGAACCTATGTATTGTAAACAATTAAGTTATTGAACACAATGTAGCATTTTGAGCTTTACCATATGGACGTAAGTTATATATAGACTGAACCACGAAAATTTTCTGTCTCTTTTCTTTCTCTTGCATCCGCTACTATTCCACCTTTATTCTATTTTGAATTTATACACAAATCTCAACGACCTTTAATTATATCACGTCACAATTTAAAAATAAGAAAACACCCTATAAAAAATTTTGTCAAACAAACATGTACAAATAGCACAAGGCAATAAAATAAAAATTTGTTAAAGTAGAATATTTCAATGATCGATATATTTATTTTTAACGTCTCTGAATTTCTATAACCAGCCACTAGAGCAGCAATATCTTTCTATAGAGAAAAAAAAAATTGAAACAATAAAATGAAATTATTTTAGAGTATTTTTATTAATTACTTGTTCATTATTAATATTATTTGTAAAATAGTCTTACTTATAAAATATTTTTATTCATAAGCTACTCATTATTCTGGGTTTTTAGTTAACATAAAATTCTAATTAATTATGATTAATTGCAATTGAACTTTTGGTGATCAAATTTTTTAAATCATCACTCATCCCAAAAATATATGCTGATATGGAATGATGATTTAATTTTTTTTAATTAATATTCTTATTAACATCCCTCACATTGGCTCAAACTATTCCTCAATAAATAAGACTAATTAACATCTGGAATATTTAATTAAAATGAAAAATGAATTGTGGAAATAAAGTTTGAACTTAAGACATTTTCTTTAATATCATGTTAAATCATCAGTTATATATCTCAAAAGCTTAAGTTAATAAAAAATTATTGATTTAATCATTTAATTAATATTTTAACACAATCTATCATACATCACATCATATATTATAGGAAAATGTTAGATTTACAACACCAATACAACAACTGTACAACAATCCTCACATGAGGGTGGATCTCACATACTGGGGCCCACCCTCATGTGATGGATTGTTGTACAGTTGTTGTATTGGTGTTGTACAAGAATCAAATCTCTATATTATAATATAGAAAAATGTTAGAGGTACCAAGTCATTTACCAAGAGATGAGTACCAAAATGATGTGAAAATACTACGGGCAAGTACTAATGAATAAACTCCACATCATTTTGATATTCATCTCTGGATAAAAATTTGGTACCCGTAGCATTTCTCTATAATATATATTCTGACATAAGATATTTTCTCGAACTTCAGTCTCAAAAATATGTATGAGAAAAATCTTGTGTACAAATTGAATGAAAATGGAAACCTCAACCACCAACCAGTACTAAGAGAGCAACAAGGGAACCGTCTAGCACGTATTAAAAATTGGGTCCTAGATGCCTAATCCATGTAATGTTGTTGCATGCCTAGCTATATTTATGACTGAATTATGGTCCTCCACAAGTTTTTAACCTTATTTCAAATCCTCACTATTGATTGTCGGGAAATGATATATACTAGACAAATATCCTCATTTTATTCACTAAAAACACTCATTTTCATCCACCAGATCGATATTATAGGAGATCACATCACATCAGCTTTGATGGATAGAATACGAATTCTTATCTAGTATATAACATTTTTCTAGTGGTCACCTATCCCAGGTCAGTTAAACCATATTTAGAACAAATACATGGAAGTAAATATTAATTAACCCACTAACTAAGACAAATTAATGGTACGTTTGTTAATTAATGTGTTTTGAGGGCGGGGTATATATATATATATATTGTTTTTATCTAGAAAAGTGTTTTGATCTTACTTGAAAATAAAAACTATTTTGTGTTGTTGTGTTTGTAGTTGATTGTTAATATATTTGTCTTGAGAAAAATAATAATAAATACAAACAAACATGCAATGCAAAGCACAATGAAATCATCTATACAATATATTTTTGGGGTTCTTATTCTTTGTTAATATATTTGTTTTTTATTCTTTCAATTTTTAACTTTTGATTTTTATTGTCCAGGTTCAAAGTATATATTAATTAAGTCAATGGTTGTTGTACTGACTTAATTTGCATAATAAGAAAAGGAATATATATTCATACATACTGTTTGATCTTTGTGAAAAAGGGAACATGGAAGATTCAGCAGCTAGACTTTCTGTTTTCTTTTTAAAAAATTAAAAATAATAATAATAAGGATCATATATATTGCCAACCTCAGCAAAATGATGGAGATATTTAGTCATAATATTGCAAAGTGGAGGGATCATGTTTAGTCAACCTCAGCAAACCCAGC
Source organism: Alnus rubra (assembly GCA_028654335.1). NCBI lineage: Eukaryota > Viridiplantae > Streptophyta > Magnoliopsida > Fagales > Betulaceae > Alnus > Alnus rubra. Next base: position 164,420 of record JAJPGS010000198.1, on the reverse strand, counting down.
AAAGAAAACATATGATTGGGCTGTGGGCATGTGGGCATGTGGATTAAACAGCAACCATTAAATTCAATGATGAAGCATTGTACGTACTATTGCCAGTTGCCAGTTGCTAGTTGCTAGTTGCCAGCGTTTCTTAAGGCTCCCACACATGCATGGTTGTCAAGAACATGCAGGAAAAGGATGTCGCTAGAATGTTCACTGTTTTGTTCTTCTGATCTTATTTTATCCCTTTGGAAGATGGAGACTTGAAAACAGCACCTCTATTTGATATGAATAATCGGAAAGGGCAATTAGTTCAACATGTCTGCGGAAGAAGACAAAGGAGTACGAATATATATCAGAATAACACTATTTTTTAACTCTTTTTCTTTTTTTCTTTCTTTGGTTGCCTATTGGCTAACCTAACTATATATGTTTAAGCTTGTTAATTCGTTAGGAAACATGTTTGTCTAACAAATGTCAACCCAAATTGTTTTTTTCTTCTCTCTTTCTCTCTCTATATGTGTGTTAGAATATTAATTAATAAAATTGCTTTTAAGATTACAAGTCATTTTTTCTAATTAGTCATTTAACATGACATAAATTCACCTTTCATATTAATTAATATAGTCTACCTCTTTTTATTGAATAAGAATTTGATCATTTTCTATGAACTACTTTTCTTTGGTAAGCAATAATTTATTTTTTTTTTTTTTTTTTGATAAGGGGTAAGCAATAATTGAACACACTTTCTTTTATACCAAAAAAGAAAAGAAAAGAAAACTTCTAAGTATGATGGGTTAAAATCAAACGACATCCCCGGCTAACCTTGAAAACTAATGTTTTTATTAAGGGGTAATTACATTTTTCCCCCATCAACTACTAATCATTGTCAACATGGCCCCATGAACTGACACATCGATCAAAAGAGAACATCCAACTACCAACTTTACATACTTTGCCCCCTTCCGTCAGTTTAATTCGTAAAAAGACTTAAATACCCTAACTCAAATTCAAAAATGACATAAATGCCCTCAACTTTTTAAACATATTAATTTTAATTTTTTTTTATTAATTACTGTTGGAGGGCATTTTGGTCTTTAAACCAAAATTAACGCCCAAAAATGGAATATTCCATCCAAGTTAACGGGATTCCCTGACGGAGGGGGACAAAGTATGTAAAGTTGGTAGTTAGATGCTCTCTTTTGGTCGAGGTGTCAATTCATAGGGGCATGTTGACAATGGCTGGTAGTTGATGGGGGGAAAAGGTAATTACCCATTTTATTAATGACTTGCACATGATAAAGGGTCAAATAATTTGTTCTCAGGGGTGGGCAGAATATCTTATTGCCACCTATCCACCGCCATTGACCTCCTATCGACTTCTAACAATCGGTAGTCGAAATAAAAAAAATAAAAAAATATTGTTTTGAGGTCGATTTAGTTCAGTAGGTAGTAGAATTTTTATTTAGTTGGTTAACCAAATTGAACCGACTTTGACCCTCAGTAGTTTTTTGCATCACTTGTTTAGCCCAAAAACAACACATTTTGGCCCATAAAAATAGGTTTGCCCAATATAGAAAACCTACAACTAACTGACTTCACCGAGTTAACCAATTTAACCAAAATAATTGAAATTTATTCAAGTTAGTATGACGTCGGTTAATTAATTGACTTAACCGAATTTTTCAATTTGGTGGGTGAAAATGTCCTTATCGTCACAAATTTAACCGGATATCGAAGCCTAGCTAATCGACTCTTAGCTTTGATGGCACAAATTTGGTTCCAACACTTCCATTTTTTATTTTATTTTTCTAATTGAATTTGGGAAAATGATTATAAATGAGGATCCTCCTCATTCTTAATCCAATTAAGAGGAATAAGGAATGGGGAATTCTAAAGAAAAATAACAAAAAACCGAAAAATAAGTGGGCTTCCCAACAATAAACCCAAAACGAAAACAACAGTGTCGAAATACAAACAAACGATAAGAAATGGGACAAACAAGTGACTTGATCCTCTCAATAAAGTCGTATAAAGCGGTAACAAAATCAAAATGGACACATATTAAGGCGAACATATCTGAACTTTCATTTGAAAACAATAACCACTAGAAGGAGGCTGAAGCGGTAAAAACACTGTCAGAGTCCGAATCAATGACTGAAGAAGAGAGAGCCACCAACACAGATCCGGTTACAAAAGTTTGCATTAAAAATTCAAACAACAAAAAATTTGGAAAACAATAGCCCATATAACCCAAAATCACTGTCAAAGATTGAATCAGCGCTTCGATTTGAATATGAGTAATGTTATATACAACATGTTTATCTCACAATATTGATGTGGTATTCTCAACTATATTTTGAAATTTTTGTTTATTTAATAAAGATTGATGCAATGGTTGGTTGAGACTACCACATCATCATTATAGTATAATTATGAGATAAAAGTATAGCTTCTATCATTACTCTTTGTATATTATTCTCATTATTTGGCTATAAGTCTTGTGTTATCCCTATCGAATCAATCTGCGTGCTTAAGCACTTGAACATACTACACATACTTCTAAAAAAGCACTTGAAAGTATTCACTTTTACTATTCTATTTAAATATTATTTCTTTTTCAAAGTATTACATTCTGAAGTCATATGCATGTTTTATCGATAATCATTTTTTAAGGGGAAAAAAGATATTTGGTGAGTACCCAAATTTGACTTTTGGCTAGTCAAAATAACTTTTGGTTAGCCGGGTGTGGATGCTCTTTTATTATTACCTTTGATGCATTTTTTTTTTTTTCAATGGTATATGACTTATCGTCTAATTATTTGGGAGTCATCTCTAAATAATTTTGAAAATACCTAAAAAAATATTTACTGAGCATCTTTTATGTCTTTACAAGATTGACGTTAAATTTTTGTGAAGTTATAGCAGGCATGGCTAAGAGTCCGTCTAAATTTTTAATTTTAAAGAGTGCAATTTAAAAGTATCGATTATAAAATGTTTGATTTGAAAACGTCATTTTTAAACACAGTTAAACATTTGGCCTTTAAAATTACAGTTTAGCCTTTGAATTGTTCGCTTTTAAAAAAATACTTTTTACTTACAATTTGAAAATGTAAATTTTCTGCGGTTTCAAATCGCAATTTATTTTAAAAACGCAATATCAAATTATTCATATTTTGTAATTTAGTATAAAACCGTACTTTCTGTCTACGAAATCGCAGTGTCAAACGCACCTTAATTCACTCCCCATCTTGATGCGTAATTGTTTGGGGGATTGCATGGTTGAAACTTGAAACTCTTGTTGCTCTGCCAAATGAACCTTAAAACAAGTTTGATGAACAAGAACTCTCTTCAATCTCAGGCCCATATGGGTTTCTTATACGACTGGCAGGCCCAAACTGACGTCTGGGCTCATCTTGTGTCTTTTATTAGTGTACCAAATGAGTATTATTTATCTTTTTATATATTTACAAGATAATTCACTTGAAACTCTCTGTTAAATAGTTGTCAATAAAAATAAAACTACGACTAAATTGATATTTTATTTTTAATAAATAATTAATTTGTAATATTTATTGAGTAATTACTTTAAGTCTTCCATTTGTACAATATCAATAAGTTATTGTAAAGAATTAGACATTAATTTTATTAGTTTAGTTCATAGAGATCTAATTTTCCTTAACCAAAATATATAGAAAGGTAGAACACTAATTACCTGGAGACCAAGCGTGGAGGGAGGGGAGGCCAGGGCTCCCCAATTACTCTGGAGAATTCCTTTTGGTTCTCCGATCCGAATGATTATGGGAAAATTATATTTTAATTTTTAGCCATCTAAACTCTTAGCCGTTTTGTAAGTAACCCCTTAAATTACTAATTCTTGGACTCTGACCCCCAAATACCAAAAAGTTTTAAAAAGACCCATTTTATTGAAATATGCCTATAATATTTCTGTCACGTATCAATTTTCAATTAAAAAAATTAAAAATAAAATTTATATATATTAAAAAAAATTAAAAAAAAATATGGTGGTGGCCGACAACCCCCATTAAATAAGGGGGTGGTTGTAGGCCGGTATGGGGGTGCCTGAACCACCCCCAAAAACCAAAATAGGGGTGGCTGAAACTACTCCCAAGAGCCGGCCACCCTTGTTTGGTATGGGGTGGGTTCGGCTACCCTAAACCGGCCAGTCTAGGGGTGGCTGAACTACTCCCATGGCCCATGAGACTGGTTCGGGCACCTCCAAGGCTCTTGGAGGTGGTTTCAACCACCCTCAATTTGCTTTTTTGAGGTGGTTTCATGTTGGGTTTACAAGTTGCGTCAAAATCCTCAACTCTATCACATTAATTTCATGTTGGGTTTACAAGTTGTGTTAAAAAAATTCTCTCCTAAATGTCCCATGTCAGAATTTGGGTAATGTTGAGTTATGAGAGTAAAACTATATGTTAATTCTAACTAACTCATTTAATTATATGGGTCAAACCCTTATTAACTTGAATCCGGATCCTCTCCAGTTCTAATGAACTGGAGAGGAGTCGGTTTATGGCCAGGATCTCTTTAAAGAGATCCAAGGCCACAAATAAGCCACGTGGCTTACAAAGGTTTTTTTATTTTTTATTTTTTTTAAAAAAAAAAAAGAAAAAGAAAAAAGATAAGGAAAGTCCTCTCCATTTACGAAAGATTATCACCGGCCGACATGGAGGCTATCCCTAAGGGCCATGATCCCGCTCTCCATGTCGGCGTAGATAAGCCTGATGATGCCGATCTGTTTTCCCCTGGCCTGGCTGGCGTGGCTCGACTCGTTGAGTACCCGGTTGAGTCGGAGGTTGGTGGTGTCGCCAGACTCGAAGGACCTAACGCTGGAGACGAGTCCGGAGGCGCCGCCACAAAGCACCCCCATTCACGCTCGGATTGACAGAGTGTCCCTGGTGCACGACTTCCTCTCCTTTGCACACACCGAGGCACGAACACACGTTTCCAATCTCCACCTATCAATCGATTCTGATGACTCGCTTGCCGGCTATTTGGACAGTGCTCTTAAGCTCTTGGATCTCTACAATTCCATCTCGTCCCTCATTGAACGCTTGCACCTTTGTCGCCTCTCGCTCAACTTCGTTCTTCACCTTCTGGCTCCGTTCTATTTCGGTTTTCCCGCGCCGGAAAAGGTTAGGCGGGCGCGAGATTTGCTCTCTGACTGGGGGAAGCCTTCCTTCGACCTCAGCAAATGGGGTTTTCGAAGCAATCCCGAGGATTTGATCCGAGATCTGGCTTTGGGCCTTAGCAACGCACCACACGGGAAGATCTCGTCCGCCAATAAGCTCTTGCGCCGCACGATTTGGCTTTGGGCCTTATCTAGATGGAGTTCCGTCGGAGGAATGCGGTGCGAATCATGTGGCCTAGAGACAACAGAGGATGGCGTCGTCAAAGGAATCGGCGACGACATCGTATCGGACGGGGGCCAGAGAGTGTTCTTTTTTGCATGTGGTTTTTGTTTTTTTTTTCTTCTCTCTAGCCACGTGGCTTATTTGTGGCCTTGGATCTCTTTAAAGAGATCCTGACCATAAACCAGCTCCTCTCCCGTTCATTCTTTAACTCTAAATCATTAATTTCGTACTGATTTAATTTCTTATTCACAAGTTTGGATAAAAAAAATTGACTGGCGTAAATAAGCGTCATTTATCTTGGAATAAGAAATCTTCTGCAGCTTTTCAAAAAAAAAAGAAATCTTCTGCAGAATTCCTAAAATCTCTCTCGCTCTCTCTTACTCTCTATGTTCAGACGAATAGAACTCACCACTAAACCTATCATCAACGTCCTCTATCACCACTACCACAGCCACATTCGTCCCTTAAGGACCGACCCTACTCACCCACCACAACTCTCCAACCCCACCACCACCATTTCCCCAGTCAACCCAGACCACCTCCTCCGTGTCTGCACCATTCTCTACCAGCAACAGCACTCCCCCGAGCCACGCCTCCACTCCAAGCTCCGCGCCTGCCACGACGACCACCTCACCACGAGTTCTTCCTCCAAGTCTGCAACAAGTTCCCGCTCTCATGGCGCCCCGTTTACCTCTTCTTTCAGTACACCGAGGCCAACCCACGTCGTTTCGCCCACACCTCCGTCTCCTTCAACAAGCTTCTCGACGTCGTTGGCGACTCCAAGAACATCGACCTCTTCTGGGAGCTTCTCCAGGAGATGGGTCGGCGTCGTCTCGTGAACGACAAGACTTTTAGAATCGCGCTCAGGACGTTGGCGGCGGCGAGGGAGTTGAAGAAGTGCGTGGAGTTTTTCCACTTGATGAATGCCTGTGGGTGTGTGTATAGTTTGGAGACTTTGAATAAGGTGGTCGAGGCTTTGTGTGGGGATGGGCTTGTTGAGGAGGCCAAGTTTGTTGTCTCCAAGTTGAAAGAATGTATAAGACCAAGTGGGATTACTTATAAGTGTTTGATAAAAGGTTTCTGCGATGTGGGTGATTTAGTTGAGGCTTCGAAGGTTTGGAACTTGATGGTGGATGAAGGGTTCCAGCCGGATATCGATGCGGTTGAGAAAATGATGGAAACTTTTTTCAAGATTAATCGGTACGACGAGGCACTGAAGCTTTTTCAGACGATGAGGACGAAGAGGATGAATGATTTGGGTCTTTCAACTTACAGGCTTGTGATTGAATGGATGTGTAAAAGGGGCAAGATTTCCCAAGCATATGTGGTGTTTGAAGAAATGCGCGAGAGAGGAATTCAAGCCGATAATCTAACGTTGGCATCACTTATTTACGGGCTTTTAGCTAGAGGGAGAGTTAGAGAGGCTTATAGGATTGGGGAAGGGATTGAGAAACCGGAAATTAGTGTTTACCATGGGTTGATCAAGGGGCTTCTGAAGTTGAGAAGGGCAAGGGAAGCAACCCAAGTGTTTCGGGAGATGATAAAGAGAGGGTGTGAGCCCACAATGCATACCTACATAATGTTATTGCAAGGGCATTTAGGGAGGAGAGGGAGGAAGGGAACAGACCCACTTGTGAATTTTGAAACCATTTTTGTTGGAGGTTTGGTTAAGGCAGGGAAATCCTTGGAAGCCACCAAGTATGTGGAGAGGTCTCTGAGGAGAGGGCTTGAGGTGCCCAGATTTGACTACAATAAGTTTTTGCATTATTATTCCAATGAGGAGGGTGTTGTTATGTTTGAGGAGGTGTCAAAGAAATTGAGAGAGGTAGGGTTGTTTGATTTGGCAGATATATTTCAGAGGTACGGGGAGAAAATGGCCACGAGAGACAGAAGAAGAAGAAACAGAGCAGTTGAACCTTGAGAAGAGATTATAATTTGCTTCATGAGTTTGTATCTTTCAAGTATACTTGAAAGGCGGATGATATATTGATTAGAGTAATGGTATTTACTATTTAGTAGTTTATTATAGGGAGAACTTCACTTATAATTCCTGTACTTTCATTCCTTTTGAAAGAAGATACTTTAACTTTAAAACGTATCAATTTAGGGTATTCATTTTTCAGAAAGTTTCAATCTCAGTCTCTCCGTTAGAATTTCCGTTTAATCCTGTCAAAATTCTCAAAATACCTCCGTGTTTATTTTTTTTTACAAAAAAAAAATTATAAAAATTTTCAAAGATTTAGGCATGAATATTTTTGCAAATTCCGTTAATTTTAACCAACACCTCCATCCTAGCAATTTTTTAAAATTTTCAAAGATTCAGGCATGGGTATTTTTGCAAATTCTGTTAAATTCTAACCAATACCTAAATTCTAGCTTCTTCTTTTTTTCCCTAAAAAAAAAAAATAAAGGTATTTTGGGAATTTTGACTGGATTTAACGAAAAATTCTAACAGAGGGATTGAGATTGAAACTTTCTGAAAAATAAATACCTTAAATTGAGACGTTTTAAAGTTTAAGTACCTTCTTTCAAAATGGGTGAAAGTTCAGGAATTATAAGTGAAGTTCTTCATTTATTATATGACTATCATACAACTTAATAATATGGCAATGAATATCTGACATTGCATCAGCACTCGTAAGAAAGAAAAAGGAAAAAATTGATTTTTACTACCGCATCATCAAATTGTATAGCAGTCGAATAACAATCTACTAAATATCATTACTCTATTTATTGATTAACATTGGATAGAGAATTGAAGAATAACATTGATTAACATTGGACAAGCAATTTTTTATAGGAGATTAACTATCTAAGCACACTTACATCATATAGGAGTAATCTTAAGGGAACTAAAGTGAATGTAGCTTTTATTTGATGTAATCTGTCTCGAAGAAGCAGATACCAAAAGAACATCATACTTATCACATGTTTTACTTATTGTCACTACTATGAACGAATTTGCCAAGCCATCTCTCAAGGAAATCTGAAAGTCTTTTCCCAATAACTTGGAAGGACAGATCATTAGACTAGGAAATGCTTTGGGGTTGGGGAGTTGAAAATAAGCAATAGGAACACTGAAAAACCTATTCTCATAAAGCAAAATTAATAGAAACTTTCATATGTATCCATCTATCTTATCAAAGAAAGAAGCAAATCCAAAGAGAATAAAGATTTGTATATTCTTTTGTATTTTTAAATCTTCCAAGACAAAAGAGTAATGATATTCTTCGCACTCATTTTGCACCCGCTGACATGACGGATTTTGAGTGTTTTTTTTTTTTTTTTTTTTTTTAGTCATGCTATATACCGTCATTTTATCGTTCAACAACTGATATGGCGTGGTCTCCCATAGCATTTGGTGCATGAAAATTTTTTTTTTTTCTTTTTTTTTTTGGGTGGGGAGGGGGGGGGGGGCATAAAAGGATGATATATAGTCGAGGACGGAGCCAGCTTTTGCAATTTGAAGGGTGCCAAATTGAAAGAAAAAAAAAATGGCGGGCCAAAACTATAAAAATAAATAAATAAAAATTAGGAGTAAAATTTTAAAATTTTAATCTTTTTTCAGATTTTTTTTTTTTTGGGAGGAAAACCTTGGGGCCCGCCCCTGTATATAGCATTACTTATAAAGCACACCACTATGCTACCATGGTACTGTTAATTAATCCTTAAATCAGTCATTGTTACATATATATAGTTCATTGACAATGTCACATTAGCCAATGTAAAATAAGTGAAAAGTAGTATTACTCATGACAAAATCCTACTCTTCACACCTATTTCACACCGGGGATACGACGTGTTTTAAGTGTCTTCTCATATCAGACACTTACAACATTTCACTTTAATCGATGTAAAATGTGTGATAAATGAGTGTAAAAAGTAACGTTACTCAATACCAAACAATAGAAGAAGCAAAAAAAAAAAAAACACTACATACAAAGCAAACAGTAATTGTGACAGTAACAAGAACCACACTGAAAGAGATGATGAAGAGAAACAGAAAACATACAAATACAATAGATAGCTCAAGAAGCTCAAAAGATACATAAATCATTGTTTGAGGAAGCAAAGTATCTCTTCCTAGATCTCTTATCTGGGTTATCTCCAAACACATCAACAAAGTAGGAGGAGCTCTTGCATTTTGGACATTTGGGATCTGCTTCAGACACCATCACATAGATTAAGCAATGAGTACATCCCATCAAGCTTAATGATGGCACCCCAACTATAAAGCTATTATCAAGATGATTTCTTGAGTTCAAGTCCAACAATATACAAGTTTCTGGAGATGGTAGTGGTGAAGTTTCTGATTGATGTGATGATTTTGCCCTAAAACCCACTCCTGGTGGTGACAATCTAAGCTCCAAGTCTACATTTGTACTAATAACATATTCACTCATTTCCTTTCCCATTTCCATAAGGCTTCTCTTTTTTGTCTCCTTCCCAAGACATCCCCTTCCGATCTTCAAAAAAACAAAAGACAAAAAATTATCGTTCGAAAACATATTAAGAGTGCGTTTGGTCCTTCAATTTAGCAGGCTAAACACGCGCTTTTAAACAAAATTACAGACAGTGTCCATTTGAGAAAACATAGAAAAATGCAGGGCAAATTGTATGTTTTGAAACCGCTAAACCTAACAGACGCTAAGTACGCAGTTAGATAATATCAATGCACAATTAGTGGCTTCTACTTTAATACTATCAATAAAATGTTAATTAAACTAAGAAGGAAAAGATAAGTTTACATAGAAATTGAAACAAAAAGACCATCGAAGTTGCCTAATTGGCAGAATGCAACAGATGGCTCACCTCATTGCCAGAAATGTTTTGCCATTAATTCCACTGGAAATTCAATTAGGGTTGAACCAAAAACCTCGAAGGATTAAGGCCAAGAGATTTGTAAACTTCTCGTTGGTGTCGATCCAAGCTTGAAGACAACAATATCTCTATCTCTTCTCACCTATTCTTGAGTTTTTTTGCTGTCTGTGGGAGGATAAGCCCATTGCATGCAAAAGGAAATGAGAAATGGTCATTAGTAAACTTATACAATGAGTTATCAAGCAAATATTCTACTTAATTGGCATACATAAAGGAGCCGAGAGAAAGCACAAAATAAACCGTTTCCGTTTGGGTTAGTGATTTTGAAACGTATGATTCAAAAAATTGATAATTGCATCTTTGGTCTTTCGGGTTGGCCTAAATTATAAATCACTCTATGTGGTTTAAAAAATTCATGGAGAGTCATTGTGGTAAACTATAATTACAAATCAGTCCCTTAACACGTTTTTCATCCACCAAGTTAACAGATTCCGTTAGTCAGCCACGTCACACCCAATAGAAAGCCGACACGTGTCCATTACAATAAAAATATTAATAAATAATTTAAAAATATTTGTTTTTTTAAAAAAATAATAATAAATAAATAATGAAGGAGTGGCTGCCGGTGGCCTTTGGTAAAATCACAGTTTGGTCTTTAAAAAAACGTAGATAAACGTTTAGTAAAATTATAGTTTGGTTTTTAAAATCACAGTTTAATCTTTAAATCGTGCATTTTATATTTTTTATTTTTTATTTTAAAAATTAAAAAATTAAAATTAAAATTAAAAAATAAAATAACAAAGGAAAAAAGTTGGATATGGGTCATACCGTCATAGAAACTAGGGCTTGTAAAACCATGGGAGATAAAGATGAACAAAGGAAGAATCAAACAGCTGAACTGTTTGAGGACAAGTGTCAATTGAAGTCTGAACACCTTATTAATTATGTAAACCAACTTATACAATATGTGCCTAAAGAGATCTCAGTAACCGTTGTAATTATGAAGATAAAACCTAATACAGCTAATTCCACTTCCTAAGAACAGGTGGCCATCTCTGATAGGATAATGGTAAACCACCAATGGGTTGTATTGTTGCAACTTGCAATGACAATTTACACAACTTATTTAGTTACAATATATTAAATTAAAGTAACTTGCAATTTTTGACACGATCTACAAATTCGACACGAACTCAACATGAAATTAACGAGTTAAAGTTTAGTAAAACAAAATTCAGTTCAAACCGAATCGACATGATTAATAAACTTGTCAATTTCGGATCTACCCGCATAATCCGTATAAATTAAAACACTTTTTATTTTTACCCCTAAAGTCTAAGACAATTACCCTCGGTCTCTATATCTTTGTATAAAATAGCATTTTCATGCTCAATAAATAGAAATTTTGTTAATTAAATGGGTTATGTGGGCCGAGTCGGATCAACCTAACACGACATGTTTATTAAATGAGTTATGTGGGTTGTATCGTGTTACCCACCTATTTAAATGAGTCGTGTCAAGGTTGAGAAGACCAACTCATTTAATTAAATGAGTCGGGTTCGAGTTGACCCACGTAGTCCCATGTCTCGACATGATTCAAACCTAACACGGAAACACGAATTGTCGCTTTGTGCTGATGGGGATAAAATTCCTTGAAAAGAAAGCAATGAAAAACAGATTCTTGCAGGTGGTTGCAATGTTACCTTCCTGTAATCCCACCCCATTCCTGTCAAAACATGGAAACAATATATAAGGAAAGGTCTAAGAACATCAGAATTATCTGCTCGAATTATCTCACAACATGATCCTGCTTGCGTAACAGCTTGATGATAAAATGTCCCAACACAAGCAAATTTTCTGAGACGATAGTTACACAGAAAATTTCAAGGAAACTTTGAATTGCTTGATACATTCCAAGGGTACTCATTTCACTCTCTTTGCAGAAACGGGAAAAAAAGAGTCCTCAGTTGTTTGTATTAGAATCAATTAGAGACTAAAAATCAATTGTTATGTACAAACAAATATGGAAATAGGGGTTAAGGCATCCTTGATCAGTCAAAATGCTTTCATAGCAGATCTAACTATATCAGACCTCGCAGCTTCATATGGAGGGAAGACTAATCAATTGATTGTATCATCTTAGGGGTGCACTAGGCATGAGATGCATTGTCTACAACTTCAAATACATGGTCTAAATCCATGATCTGCGGCTCAAATCATCATTGATATCGATCGTAATGATCCTCACCACCGTCAGTTCTACCATTGAAATACACTTCGTCATCATCACTAATGCCGGGTTCTTCATCAGTGTCTATGTTGGAATTAAGATCTGAAGTATGCCGCGAGTTCCAATCAGGAGGAAAGGTCTTCTGCAAGGCTTCTGTAAGCTCCCCGCCTGTCCTCTCAATCTTGCGTAAGCACTTCGACCAGTGAACCGCAGTCCCCATATCAAAAGTCAACCCACATTCTACCATCTCTCTACAAATAGATAAAACTCCAGAATAAATGTAAGCTTCAGCAACAGTAGCCCTCGACAGCAGAGATGTCATCAGGCAATGATATACAGCTTTGTCCGGCTTCAATCCAGCCGACTTCATCTGCTCAAAGCATCTCAAAGCCTTCTCTGGAAGAGAAGCACGTGCCCAACCATGTATTAGTGTGGTGTAGGTTTTAACATTTGGCTTCACCCCTAAAGCTTCCATGTCCTTAATTGTTTGCATAGCTCTCTGGAAAATAGGAAATATTCCAATTATAAGATGGAACTGCAACTGAGGCATTAAAATTGAAATAAAATCATTCAATTTTAGAGTTCCTGCACCATCTAAAACTACGATTTTTCCAGCTGAAACAATGTCAGCAACAGAACGAGAAAAGCAACCAATTGGTGTTCTCAAAATGAGATCTTTTGCTGAAAGGATTCTCAGACAACACAACACAACTCAAATTATTTCTTTTATGTTTCAACATTTTCTGACATTTCTTCTTTTCATTGGTAAGATAAACATGTACCTAACGGGCCTTTGAATACACAACTTCACCCTCCATCAAGGAATTGTCATTTAAGTATAGCTCGTTGATTGGCTAACACAAAACAAGCAAGATTCCATCCTATGGAATAAAAGCATCATTTGTATGACATAGCAAGAGATACGATGTGGCCTGAAAATAAAGATTTGGTTTGCAGCGAAATCCTAAAGACTACAAGCAACAAAGAGCACTTATCTCTAATTCAATGATTAAGAAGGAAACTGCATTATTCATAATGCTTTGTGGAAGAAGATTTTTTTCATCTCCAAAAACCCGACAAAATCCAAAATGAGATTACTACCGTTAGGTGTCCAAAAACAATAAATGAACTACAGAAGACAAATTAAAATAAAAAGTTTTCTGTCTTATGGGTTTCCAACTGCCCCTAGTAAATGCTCTTTGCCGATAATGTAATGGGAAATAGACAGTAATGAATGATGAGCATACCTGCATGTCTCCAGCCTTGCAACAAGCATTTACGAACGATGTGTAAGTATGGATATCAGGTTGAACCCCTTCCCGTTTCATTTGTTGCATCAGATCTGCAGCCTCCCAAACATCACCCCTTCGAGCCCATCTACATGGGGAACCAACAGAATTAATTTTTTATATAAATGTAAGTATGGGAAACCAACAGAATTAACACAAACACCAAAAGCAAACACACAAAACAACAAATTAAAAAGGAATGTTAAAATAGTTAAAACACCACTTATTCCAAAAGCTAAAACTTTTTGAAAATGATGAATTTAATCATTTAATTAAATACTCAAACACTTGCCGACACATGTTGACTCAATCTCCCCATCAAGAAGTGAAACTCAACACATAAATTTTTTAACTGATATAGAGGGTAAATTGCGAAGCTAAGGTTCAAAATCAAGACTTCTACTCAGATATCATATTAAATCATTTACTTATCCCAAAAGTTTAAGTTTGTAAGAAATAGTGAAGTGACTCAGTGAGCCCTTTAATTAATATTATAATAAAATAAAATGATCAAGTAAGTTGAACATATATCCTAAAGATTAAATTAGAAAAATTAAGCCCATCAATTAATTTGTTGCACTTCCAAGATTATAGATAATTCATACCCATCAATTAATATGTTGTACACAAAGGTGTTTTTCGGAATCTTTTGAGCACTCATTTCTTTTGTTACTGCTAAAGCACTCTGCATTCTGCCTGACTTGCAACATGCCTTCAGCAATGCCTCATATGTATAAACGTCAAGCTCCAACCCTTCATTCCTCAATTTGGTAAAATACTCAAATGCTTTTCCAGTATCTCCCAACGACGCATAACCATGCATGATGGTTGTGTATGTATGCTCATTTGGACTTACGCCTGCTAGTGTCATCTCATCTAATATTTCAACAGCCTTCTCCAACTGCAAGAAACACATGGTAAATAGAATTGCGTCTTTGAAGAGAATGGGTGCATAATGAAGCAAACCAAAAATAAGATTAAGCAAGAAAGAAAAATCAATGCAAGCTCCTAAACATTTAAACAAAAAAAAAAAAAATTGAAGAACGAAGAACAAAAGAAAGAGAAGAAAAACTGAACAAGACAGTCCAAAAAGGACCAGAAAAATTATGTTCAAAGTTCCACGTCAAAATTATAAGAGATTGACCAAAGATCATACACCATGACTATGTATTGGTTCCAGAAAATTTCATTAGAGAGGGAGAGAGAGAGAGCTTGTATTTCACCTTAAGTTCACTTTTCACCTACTTAGGAGCCCAGTAATGCATGTTACGGATCTGAACATTAGTTGGAATAAAGTAATATTTAATGGGCAATTGCACAAAAGCGCACTGCATCCTTAGCATAAATGACAGGAGACAATGAAACCAAAATACCATATCATGCATAGTGAAGTACTATAACAGAGAGAGAGAGAGGGAGAGAGCTCATTTGAAACTTTCTATAAAATAAAGCAGCAGGAGTAAAATGAAATTACGAAAACAAAAAAGAAACAGACAAATAAACCTATAATTATCTTGCAAGAAAGGAAGAAGGAAACAACGAATCACCCCAACATTTTTATTTTTTATTTTTTATTTTTGGTGAATAAACACCTCAACCTTGCGGCTAGATTTTAGAATAAACATCTAGTTAACAGGTCATCAAATTCCAGCCAGAGGCAAAAAGTGCATGGTTATGAGAACAAATCTAGGTGCCAAGCCACTGAAATTTGGTTGTGGAGGCAGGCATCATAAGGTCCTTTAACAATCCTAGATTGCAAATAAATTACGATATCAACCAACTAGTTATTTGACCTTTGTTTTGCCTTTTTTCTTTTTATTATCAAGCATAATTTACCTGACGCTTCTCAACAAGGCCAAGTATCAGCGCATTGAAAGTATGCACGGTCGGAATGCATCCACTCATCCTCATCATATCAAACACCTCCAGGGCTTTTCTCATTTCTCCTGCTCTTGCGAAACCATGAATGATGGGCATAAATGTACGTGTGGTAGGCCTATGCCTCTCCTTCTGCATCTCCTTGACAGTACGGATGGCACGATCCATGTTACCCATCCCACAGAATGCTCTAATGATATTATTGTAGAGCACTACATCAAGTTTCAGACCATCCTTAACCAGATCTTCAAAAATTGCAAATGCATTAGCCCAATCTTTTAGCTTTAAAAATCCATTAATCAACATGGAGTAGGTCTTCATATTATGTTTTATGCCAGCTGATTCCATCATTTTGCTAACCTCCAGGGCTTTAGAAACTTTTCCAATCTGAAATAGTGAGACATGACATCTTTCAAAATTTGAGCATCAAATGTAAAGAAGACCAGATATACCAATTTGATAATGAGAACATTTAATAATTATAAGTGCAATAATTTTCATAACATAAACTAGAACCAAGAATTATCAGTGATTTTACAAAAAATTTAACCTATTTCAATGTAGGGGTTACTACCGAGTGTTGATTCCACCAAAGTGGGCTCCTAGGAGGATGGCTTGTATACAGTTTAACCCTTCAGCATTTTCACACGAAGTGAGCTCTCCAAAATCAAACCTCTGCACTTGCATTTGACAATCCAAGATTTCACCGTAGCACCAGACAATACCCATAAGCTATTAAATATATACACACATTTATATATATAGATCTCCGTGTGTTGTGTGTGTGAAGCAACCACATATGAGGAATATCAACAGTTTTGCCTCCATGGAATCACAAAAATACAGGTCAACTCAACTCAAATAGAAGTCTGCTGGTGACATGTAGGACACAGCAATCAAGAAACATGTATATTTGGCTTGCTTTGCTTCATTATGAAAGCTTCCTTATATTTTCCTGAGTGCAATGCTTTCTCCCTTCCTTTCTAGGTGCATTTTTTTTTTTATTTGATAAATAATGCATATCATTAATAAGTGCAAAGAGGCACAACCCTAGTGCACAGGGTGTATACAAAAGGTTGATAAATAATGCATATCATTAACAAGTGCAGAGAGGCACAACCTAATGCACAGGGTGCATACAAAAGGTAACCCCCTTTTAAGTATTAAAAGAAGCACAAAAATCCACAAAATCAGAAAAGTTGCAAAAGTGGGAAACATTATACGCCCAATCGGTTGGGTGTTCGATTGGGTCCAGGGATTGCGACAATTCGATCTTCAGGAAGATTCTCGAGCATTTTGGTGTTTGGCTGGATTGGGGTTGCGGGCTTTCTTACTTGGGCAGGAGTAGGACCTCTTCTGTTGGGCTGAGACGGATATTGGGCTGTATGGGTTTGGGCCGGGTATATAAGCGTTCTGTGGTTAGAGGGCTCCGTCTTCGGGCTGGATCCAGGAGGTTGGGCTTTATGCTCAACACCAAGAAGGCCAAGAGGATGAGTTTTGATCCGGTTTGCAGATCCAACGATAACCCAGCAGGCTTGGATTTTGAAATTTCGGGTTTCGGTTCTGGTGCCGAAAGCTTTGGACGGTTTGACTGCTACTCCTCTAGCGATCAAGTCTGGCTCGTTGTCGATGGGGGTTTCTCCTCCGCAAGATTGTCAGAAGGTAGTCGTGCTCGCCTCTCCGGTGGACACTCCGGTGTTTTTTGCCCAACTTGTTTTGGTTCGGCAAGATGGGCTCCGGCCGGAGGTGGCAACGACAGTTGGCATGGGTGGCGGGTTGTCTGTAGATGCTAATGAGTTCTCCTTTCATCCTAAAGGCGCCGGTCCTTGCTTGTGCACGGCGATGGTTGATGATCTCTCCGCCTTCGAGTATGTTGCGAATTCTATTCTATTGCCGGCGGTGGCGTCTGTCTCATATGACTCTCCTCCCGTAAAGTGAGTGCTCCCTTTGGGTTCTAAGGGGTTTGAGTTCTCCTCTTTGGGGTCGGCTACGATGGGAGAGAGGATTCGCTTTTCTCTTCCGATGATATCGGAGATTGGGGCTCCCATCTACCCGTCCGAGTCCAAATCGGTCCTGAAATATCACCGGAAATCAAAGGCAAAAACTACTCAGTTGTATGTTTCTCTATTTGATGAGGCAGTAACAGCTTTCAGTGCTCCGACGACGCCGTGTTTGGGTGCTTCTTCTCAGGCTTTGGGCGGGACCGTGGTCCAGTCCTCGCCGAAGCCAGGTGGGGAGTGGGTAAGTCTCCTCTGTCTAGCTTTCTTCGGCGATGATTCCTCCTCCTGAGTGTTCCCTCCCCTTGAGTGGTTGCGCTTCTTCGACCGTTGATAAGGGTGTGATTTGCAAATCGGATGGCTTGATCCAATCTCAGGAGTGGCCGGTAGGTTTTGGCCCGTCTGAGGAGATTGTTGTGTGGGATCAGGGGGTCGAAGGCTGGGTTGGGAAGGAAGTAGACTCTCCTTACCCCTTGGATGTTTTTCCTCCCGACATGCCCTTGGATTGGGAGTCGGATGGTGTTGAGGATGAAGATACATCCTTCGCGTTGTTGGATGCCATTGAAAAGGATTTTCATCGGGGTAATAAGGGTAAGCAGCTTAAGATTAAAGGGAGGAGAGTTGCAAAATCTGAAGAGCTCCATCAACAACGGCGAAGTGAGCGTGCCCTCTAGGAGTAGGAGAGGAAAGGCTCAGGTTCTATAGTTTGAGTGCTCCTTGTGGGTTTCGGGTTTTAGGGTAGGTCCTTGTGGGCTTGTTTGAGCTTTTGTCTTGTTGCTTTGAGCGCTTTTGGTGGGTTTTGTGCTTTAGGGCTTAGGTCCTTGTGGGTTTGTTTGGTGGGTTTCCTTCTTTTTTGGGGCTATTTCTTTTTCGCTTTATAGCTTAGTGCTTTCTCTTGTATACTTCCGATGTACTTAGGGGCAACTTACGCTTTTAATAAAACCAGTTTATTACTTATCAAAAAAAATATAAAGCTAATTAACCAAAATGTTCTTGAGCTTTTCCATTGGCCTCTCATGATCTTCAAAACACCTTGCATTCCACTCTCTCCAAATACTCCATATTAAGCACAAAGGCGACATCCTCCAAACAGCTAAAACTGAACGGCTACCCAACTACCCTCACTAACAACTTAACAACTCAATCACCCTTCTAGGTACATATAATAGCATATTCAGCTTACAATTTATCACATGGACAGCACAGTAGTAGAGGAAGGAGTTCCACTTTAGATTTGATTGATGAGCACAACTAGCAGGCAAAAGTACTAAAAAGGACTTCTGCCCAAATCTTCTGCACCCTTTCTATATAGGTCAAATATTTCTAGATATACTTCAGGTAGAATAATATCCAAAATAGAAAAATGTTGCATTGAAGGTAAAGATGTAAAAAGTACATTTGAACAAAATTACATCAAGAAACGCATGCTGAATGGTTTTATCCATATTAAAGTCAAGATATCACGAATGATTCAATCCCAGCACATCATGATATATTGAATTATCTATATTGCCTTTCATTTTTTTTTTTCCTTTTTTTGGGGATGGGAAGGATTCTTAAATTCTATTTATTTATTTTGAAAGATAAAGAAAATATCTATTAAATAGTGGAAAGAAGAGCCAATTACTTATCAAAAAAAAAAAGAGCCAAAACCCAAACACTTGGATTTCTACTAAAAGCCTCATCCCTAAAGAGAGATACTCACACCCTAAGATCAAATTATATAAAAGGTCCCAGAAGGACAAAGAAGAAACAAATAAAGGATGAACCAGTAAACAAGCAATGACAAACTAAGAAAGAGTCTTGAGCTTAAGCGTGAAACTCTATCACTCTTTAACACACCATTCTAGATGTTCCACATTAAGCACGAAGGCACAGCATGCTAAGCAAAGCTCGGATTCCTTTCCCAAGGATATCATTTTTTTGATAAGTAATAAGTCAATCTCATTAAAAGCGTAAGGCGTCCCTTTAGAGAAACAAGCTAGAAAATCATTAAAGCTAAATGATAAAGGGGACACGTAAGCCGTAGTCCAAATATACAAAGTGTGGTAAAAGGAGGATAAAATATCTTCCGAGGTCTTCTCCAAATCCTCAAAACTCCAATTTTTTCTTTCCCTCCATAAGTACCAAAAGAGGCAAGTAGGTGCCATTTTCCACACCATAGCAGTCCTCAGCCTACCTGAAGACAACCAGCAAGCAAGCAAATCTAAAACCCATCGAGGCATAACCCAAGACATCCCAAAGCGACTGAAAAGAGTATTCCACAAAGTAGAAGCCACATCGCAGTAGAGAAGAAGATGGTCCACGGACTCCTCAATCTTCTTCTACATGCAACATCTGTTTATCACGATAATGCGGCGCTTCCTGAGATTGATCAAGGTGATGATCTTTCCAAGAGCTGCCGACCACATAAAAAAGGTCGCCCTTGAAGAAGCTTATCATTATCAATGAGCTGCAATGGATAATGAGATTTTCCAGTATATTAACACTATTTATGGCTGAAAAATAGTCAGCTGGATTCAATAGAGCTAAGGTCCGTTGATTAAGGTAAGGATTATTTTGGCATCAAAGTTCAACCATCTTATTCAGAAATTTGATTCTTCTGGCACATGAGCAAAATAAGTCAAGCAAACTTCTCCAGTCTTGCCACCAATTTTGTTCTTCTAGAACACAACCAAAAGAAGTCGAGCAAAATTTTCCAGTCCTGCCACCAGTTGTGCTGCCCCCATGCCAACGCAGTTACATGATATGACATCCCAAAGGTGACATCATTTACAGCTCTATCCTATGTTACCTTTCCAGTCATCCACCTCCAAGTCCTCATGTCAACCATAAGTTTATGCTCTAGATAAGTTGTTCCTCAACCAGGAAACAGGAAAAAGGAAAAAAAAAACGAGGAGATTAAAATATTTTTTTAAAAATAAAAAGAGGCAAAAAGTTACCACAGAAGAAACAGATGAAAACCACAGACGGTCAATTAATACTTCAAGTTAACAAGCAGCAATCTCAGATTCCAAGATTTCCTTGACATTTAATCTCTTAGAAGCCAGAATTTGTGTTTCTCACCAAACAACAAGTACAGCGACATTTTAAAAAACGAAGACAACAGCATAAGCCTCATGACAGTTCAATGTGAAAGGAAAAAATAAAGTTATACCTTAGTGTAAAGATTGATGAGACATCCGTAACTGATAACTGAAGGTGTAAAGCCACATTCCTACATCACAGTTTGTGTGTTAGCATAAAAGAGAAGACACTAGATAAGTTATAAACTACATGGAGAGAATTCTTTATGGCAGACGGTAAAATTCGTAGTACTTTACTGGCTTGGAAAAGAAGATGTCTTGAAGGTTTCAATGCAAGACACAAAAAATTTCAACAGAGAATCCTCATAATGTAGGCTACTTGGGTTCTTACTATTTGAGTTTCTTGATTTTAGCAATCTGTTTTTTTTTTTTTATAAGTAATTGCAATTTATAAAAATAAGCGCAGAGGGGCACAACCCTTTTACACGGGAAGTATACAAGAGAACCCCTAAAAGGGACGAACAATTTTACTAAGTTCAATCTTTTCCGAATATAGGCTGCAGTAGTGGCCCTTGGGACTGCAAGTACCCTATATACATTAATCAAACCATCTCAAATCAATGAAGATCATTATTTAAGAGAAACTTTCAGTAGCTATGAAATCCCATTTGAAGATCAATATTTAAGAGAAACTTTCAGTAGTGGCCCTTGGAATTGCAAGCCCAACCCTTGCTACGATGCACTAGCTACAAGAATCTAGGTGTCATGCTTCACACATCTTTTTTCATTTTTAATAAATTCATGAACCAGCCCTTAATTTCTTAAGATTTCAACATAGAATCTCACTTTTACAACACAATTATTAAGCCTTCACGCTGACACTACACTAAAGCCTCCCCCATAAATAAGGGATGAAGTGTCAAGTCACGGATCCAATCACGTATGATACATTATTTGGGAGAGGAAAAAAGGAAAAAAAACAAAAAACTAAACTAAACAAAGCCTTGAGAATAGTTATTGAAGTAGGCTAATATGAATCCTTCATCAACTAGTTGGGGTCAGTTATATGTGTCTTTCCTCCACATACTATCCTAGTGAAGGTTGTAGTCTCCAATGCCTCTCAATTCATTGTTCCTTCTTCACTATCCCTAGCCACGTTATTTCAGGCTCCCTCTAACCCTTTTTACTCCTTCAACTTGCATAGAGATCAGAAGGAACACCAACAGCAAAAGCATTCTTGTAACGACCCAAAAAAAAGCGCTAGTCACATCTGTCTTATTTCCCCAAAAGAACTAGTCAAATTTGGAGTTTTCCTGAATCACTTATAAAACCCAGTTTCATCTAGTAAGTAACCAATATGACACTTAGCACCCATAAGTTTTTTTCTATAAACCACCCACTCTATGTGGGCAACTCTTCTTCTCAATATGGAACCGGGGTGTGACAAACTTTCCCCTTAAACCCCTGACGTCCTCGTCAGGGCCACGTCATGCGGTTCTAACGGTACCACATGACGCATTACTAGATGGCTCTGATACTATTTATAACAATCCAGAGAAAAGCACTAGCCACATCTGCACTGTTACTCCAAACTGACTAGTCAAATTTTGAGCTTTCTTAGAATCACTATAAAGTCCAATTTCACCTAATAAGTAACCAATGTGGGACTTAACATCCATAAGTTTCTTTCTATAAACCACCCACTCTATGTGGGCAACTCTTCTTTCTAATATAGGACCAGGATGTACAACTCTATTGTGCCGACATTAACTCTGAGAGACGAAATCTAAGGTAGCAAATGAGATTAGATACCATCTTAGGCAACTCTCCATCACCTTTTTCTTGGTAGTGTCAACCTCACCTATACATGGATATCTTTTCCTCTTCATTGCACCAAAATAGTTGTTCTCCAGATTTCCCCAACAATAAAGTTTTCAATTTTCAGTGACATTTGATGGCATCAAATCATCCTTTTCACTCCAAATTTTGGTTTATGACCTCTTGATTCACTCTTCCGACTTTTATAACTAAAGCAGGAAAAAGTTCTCCTAAGCTTTATCCCTCCATGTAATGACCCGTAGGCAGCATTGTCTAGACTACCAATGCTGTCCTAGGGTAGTTTGGTTTCAGAGCACTGTTCTAAGTCACTAGCCTTGCAAGAATCTTTGAAGCCATATCAGTCCTCACTTTTCATTTATAGGTTAAATTAAGCACAGATTCTGTGTAGTTTCTAACTTTCTAGACCTTGAGCTAGACTACCAATGCTGTCCTAGGGTAGTTTGGTTTCAGAGCACTGTTCTAAGTCACTAGCCTTGCAAGAATCTTTGAAGCCGTCTCAGTCCTCACTTTTCATTTATAGGTTAAATTAAGCACAGATTCTGTGTAGTTTCTAACTTTCTAGACCTTGAGTTCCATATGCTTGGTGCCTTTAAGTTTATCGATCTTGATCCAATGTGCTTAGGTTTATTTCCTGCAATGGATATTTTTACTGAGTTTCTTTTCCAAAACCCATATATTAGTTTTAGTTAAAATGATGTTTATGGGTAGAATAAGATTTAATTAAAGCTATATTTTTTTTTGTGTTGCTAGGGTTTTAGGCTTTATCCCCTTGAAAAAGAGGATATCACAGCAGAGATAAAAAGGGAAAAGGGGAAAAGAGAGGTCAAGAATCTAGAATGTTCTATTAATTTCGATGCTAGGGGAATGAGTTCTAGTCTGGATAGGGGCAAGAAGATGGGGGTTTGATGTAATTTTCTTCTATTGGGTTTTTCGGGTGTTTTTTTTTTTTTTTTTTGTATACTTCCTGTATGCTTAGGGGCGCCTTTTACGCTTTTTTAATAATATTTTGTTTGTTACCTATCAAAAAAAAAAAGAGGTTATCACAGCATCGTAATGGATACTGTTCTTATTATTATATCGAGAAAGTTGTGTTTGACTTGTTAGTTTCTTCAAGATAGGGTTTTACTTATTTCAGTATCCAGAAGAGGTTTTCGTTTTCCCATTGAGGAACCTAGGTATCGTTTACATAGAAGATCAAAATAATTTCCACTGCATCAGTTTTGCCTTCATTTTATTTTGAAGGCATAATTCTTTTAGACAAATAAAAAATAACCAAAAAAGAAAAAAGAAATCTAGTTACAAGATTTGACAATGGAACAGGGTTTAGTGGGTTTAGGGTTTTGTTGGGTGCTCTTTGTGGGTTGGCTTTGGTTGTTCATGTTTATACTCCCTGTGTACTTAAGGGTGCCTTACGCTTTTTCTAATAAAATTTTTCTTACTTATCAAAAAAACAGGCAGACAGATACAAATATGTATGCATGCACAATTGGGCACATCACCCCAGGCAAGGAAAACTATTATCACCTATACCTTGAGTCGGTCAAATACAACCAGACATTTAATTTCATTGCCACTTATTGTATAACCATCCATCATGGTATGATATATATCAATAGGTGCGTCAATGCCCGATTCTTCCATCTCCCTCACCAATGCCTCAGCTCGATCCATATGGCCAGTTTGGCTGAAAAATTTAAAGCAAAAGATAAGAAACATCATGGAATTGGAAACAAAGAATTCCTTAAGGCATGCATCTTATGTACGTACATCATATTGAAGAAAAACTGCAAAAGTGAATGTTGTGCAAATTGCCAATGGGTTCTAGCTCAAAATAGCACTTCCTCCTCCTAAAAGAACAGGGTGGAGGGTGAGGTCATGGATTCAACCCACTGGGTGTATATGTAATGAATCGAAGAAAAAAAAAAAAAAAAGTAGAAGAAGAAGAAGGAAAAGAAAAGAAAAGAAAAAGGAAAAAAGAGGAATGCTGTGCAAACATGTAATGAAACGCTCATCAAAAAAGAAAAGAAAAAATAATGCCAGGTAGAAAATGACAAACTTAAAAGTGGAAACAGAATTTCAATATAGTGTTAATAACTTTCGCATCTGTAAATTTGTAAAACATGATTTGTTAAACATAGACTTCAAACCAAGAAAAATACAGTGAACCTAAAATTCGTTTATTAGAACACTCACCATTGAGCATATATAATATTCCCATAAATGATTGCATTCAGATTTGTATGTCTCTCTTTGGCCTCCTCAAACCATTGATCTGCAGCTCTTCCAAAAACAACATCAAATAATGTTAGATCATAGAGATAAAAAATCGCCTCTTCACTCTTATGGTCAACCAATTGTACTCTAAACAAAATGGATTAAAACCCAAGCGTGTTACAGTTCCACCTAGTTTCAGGTAAGAAAAAAGGCAAAGTATGGCACCAGAAGCATTCTGCTTCAATCAAGGTGAGTGCAACTAGTAATGTGCAAACAACGCAATAGCACATTTATTTCTTCCTCATCAATTGTAAATGTTTGCAAAGTGCTTCAACTATATAAGTGCTTCCCTTCGCTTCAATCCTTGCTTTATGTAACATATTATTAGACCAGATATATCTTTATCTCCGGATAAAGATAAATCTAACAATAAGTAGTTCTATTATGCTTCTACTACTACAAGTTGTATAGTTCTCTTATGTCTCTACTACTATAAGTGATATAGTTTAGGTCTCTTATCTAAAGATTGTACAGTCCTATTAAAGGACTTCTCTATGGTTTCAGAATATGTTTGTACAGTCCTATCCAAGGACTAACTCTCTTCTTATAAATATAGTCTATGACCTACGGTTGAAGTAGGCAGAATTATCCAATAAATCTCCAAATTCTACATGGTATCAGAGCCATCTCAAGACTAACGTCCATGGCAATTTCATCTGAAACCGAATCCTCCACCCAAACCTCATCCCCTCGTTCGTCCCATACCCCTTCCGCAGCCCCCATCCCTCTTCAGAATATTCATCACCATATCTCAGAAAAACTCAACCAAGACAACTACATCCTATGGCACTTTCTGATGGTTCCTTTCCTAGAGGGCCAAAATCTCTTCGGTTATGTCGATGGAACACATCCACGACCTCCTCCGCTTGTTCCAGACTCAACATCCGGCCTCCTTGTTGCAAATCCTTGTTACAAAATGATCTTTAGCGCCATCATCTCCACTCTCTCAGTTGAAGCTCTACCCCATGTCATCGGTCTAACCACTTCTCGGGAGGTATGGCTAACTTTAGAATCTCTTTTCTCTGCTCAATCTCAGTCCCGGATAATGCAACTCAAGCAACAATTGGCTACCTTAAAGAAAGGTGCTCTTACAATCTCCGCTTATTATCAAAAAGCGCAGGGATTCTCACATCTCTTGGCTGCAGTTGGCAAGCCCATTGAAGCTTCGGAACTTGTCTCCGCTATACTTGCTGGTCTTGGTCCAGAATTTGATTCTCTTGTCACCTCTGTGACCACACGACAAGATTCCATCTCCCTCAATGAACTCTATGGGTTTATGCTCTCTTATGAGATGCGCTTGGAGCAACACAAATCAGCCATTGATTTGAACATCTCCACTGCCAACACTGCTCAACGCCAGAACCAGTCCTATTCTCGAAACAACCGTGGTTCCAACCCTGGCCCGCGCACCAACAATTATTCTCGCGGTAGAGGCCGTGGCCGTGGCAGAGGACCACCTCAGCAATTCTCTTCCTCCGGGAGCTCCCCCTCTCAGCGACCAACTTGTCAAGTATGCCACAAACAAGGCCACACCGCAGCCACATGCTGGTTCAGGTATGAACCAAGCAACCAGCATGACTCCTCCTCGATGCATGTCAACATGGCCTCAGCAACTCCTGCTCCTGACTCCTCCTGGTATCCGGACACTGGCTCCAATGTTCACCTCACCAATGACCTGTCGAATCTCAACTTGAATGCTGCTGAATACACTGGACCTGACACGATTCAAGTCGGAAACGGCCAAGGTTTGAAAATCTTACATTCTGGTCGTGGTCTATTGCCTACACCCTCACATAATTTTCATTTATATTCACTCTTCCATGTTCCTCAAATCCAAAAGAATCTCATATCTGTAAACCAGTTTGCTCGTGACAATCACGTTTTCATTGAATTTCATCCTAATTTTTTCTGTGTTAAGGACCTTCACACCCGCCAGCTGCTCCTCCAAGGCCCGAGTAGATCCGGCCTCTATCCATGGCCTTCATCTCATGCTCCTTCGTCCAAGAACTTTGCTGCCTATTTCGGTGAAAAAGTCCCTTTGGACCAATGGCATCTCCGGATGGGTCATCCAGCTTCTCCAGTTATCACTCAAATCATCAAGTCCAATAAACTGCCCGTGACTTCCTCCAAGTTATCTTCTGTTTGTTCATCCTGTCAGCAGGGCAAGAGTCATCGTCTTCACTTTAGTTATAGTCCTTCTATTTCTAGTCATCCTTTGCAATTACTTTTCATTGATGTATGGGGCCCTGCTCCTATCACCTCTGTAAACAATAATCGTTTCTATCTAAGTATTGTGGATGATTTTAGTAAATATACTTGGTTCTATCCTCTCAAATTAAAATCTGATGTTTGTGCTATTTTTCTCCGCTTTAAGCAACTTGTTGAAACATATTTTGGTACCAAAATTATCTCCGTTCAAAGTGACAATGGAGGTGAATTTCGTCCTCTTCAAACCTCTCTAACTAACATGGGAGTGTCCTATCGTCTCAGTTGTCCACATACACATCATCAAATGGGGTCTGTTGAAAGAAAACATCGCCATATTGTCGAAACTGGTCTCTCCCTTCTTGCTACTGCCTCTGTACCTTTCACCTTTTGGGACTCGGCTTTTGAGACTGCAGTCTATCTCATCAATCGACTCCCTTCCAAAGTTACCAAGCACAAATCTCCTTTTGAATCTTTATTCCAAATCTCACCTGATTACAAGTTCCTAAAAATCTTTGGCTGTGAGTGTTGGCCTTTTCTTCGCCCGTATAATTCAACCAAACTTGCCTTCCGGTCTCATTCGTGTGTTTTCATTGGGTATAGCAAAAATCATCTTGGATACAAGTGTCTCCATATCCCATCTGGTAGAGTCTACATTGCTCGGCATGTCGTCTTTAATGAGCAAAACTTTCCCTTCTCTACATCCATTCCAAACCAATCTTCCAATCCCTCACTCATTCACCCCAGTATCTCTGTCCCTATTATTCAACCATCAAACACCCGAGTTAATGCCACCAGCAGCTCTTCTCTTGAGCCAAATTCCCCTTGTATTCACTCATCCTTACCCTCCACAACCACAGACACTTCACCTACTACTGCTCTAGTTCCTTTTGATTCTTCTCTTGCTTCCCAACCACTTCCCCAACCAAGAGTGCATGGCATGACTACCCGATCACAGAATCAGATTTTTAAACCTACAAAATTTACAGATGGCCAAATTAAATATCCACCTCCTCAAGCACTCATGGCAGTAACTCAGGAACAGGAAATTGAGCCAACTTGCTACACTCAAGCCTCCAAGCATGCTGAATGGTGCAAGGCAATGAATGAGGAGTTTGATGCCCTCCTTAAAAATGGTACTTGGTCTCTTGTTTCACCTTCTCTATCTATGAACATTGTTGGGTGCAAATGGGTTTTCAGAATCAAGAAAAAGGCTGATGGTACAATTGAGCGGTATAAGGCTCGTTTAGTAGCTAAAGGGTTCCATCAACAACCCGGAATTGATTTTTCCGAAACTTATAGCCCCGTTATTAAACCTATAACTATTAGAACAGTGCTCTCCATTGCTGTTTCTGCAGGTTGGGCTATTCATCAAGTTGATGTAAGCAATGCTTTCCTTCATGGCAGCCTTCAAGAAACCGTGTATATGGTACAACCGCCCGGGTTCCAACATCCTTCACATCCTATAGCGGTTTGCAAATTACACAAAGCATTGTATGGCTTAAAACAGGCACCACGGGCATGGTTTTCAAGACTAAGTACAAGGCTTCTAGAATTACATTTCACAAGCTCCAAGGCTGACTCATCTCTTTTTGTCTACAATGCTCATGGGATTAAAATTTTTGTCTTGATTTATGTTGATGATATAATCATCACAAGTTCACACAAAGATGCAATCTCTCGACTTATTTCTGATCTAAACTCATCATTTGCTCTCAAAGATCTTGGACCTCAATATTTCTTTTTAGGTGTTGAAGCTACTTGGTCATCGGATGGACTTCATCTCTCTCAACAAAGATACATCCTTGATATTCTAAAGAAGACCAACATGCATCTTGCAAAACCAATTGCCACTCCAATGTCCTCCTCTACAATTCTAAGCAAGTTTGAAGGTTCTACAATTACAGATCCTACTCTCTATCGCAGTACTATTGGATCACTTCAATACTTGTCTCTCACTCGACCGGACATTGCCTTTGCTGTCAATAAGGTATCTCAGTTTATGCAAGATCCTAGAGACCCTCATTGGTCTGCTGTCAAGCAAATCTTGCGCTACTTAAAGGCTACGGTTGACTACACACTTTGCATCCACAAACTCTCCTCGCATCAGCTTGTTGCATTCTCGGATGCTGATTGGGCTGGTTGCCCAGATGACAGGAAATCAACATCTGGATATTGTGTGTTTCTCGGTAAAAACTTGATTTCATGGAGTTCCAAGAAGCAGCCCACTGTGTCACGTTCAAGCACGGAGTCCGAGTATAAAGCCCTTGCAAATGCCTCTGCTGAATTGATTTGGATCCAGTCTCTTCTCCGAGAACTTCGTGTTTCTCTTCCCCGAGCACCACTCTTATATTGTGATAACATTGGTGCAACTTATCTCACTTCCAATCCAATCTATCATGCGCGTACAAAGCACATTGAGATAGACTATCATTTTGTTCGAGATCAAGTTGCAGACAAGCATCTAGAGGTCAAGTTTATCTCTGGCAAAGATCAGCTTGCCGATGTCCTGACAAAGGCTCTTCCCTCCAGTCGGTTTCTTCAGCTTAGTTTCAACCTCAACGTCAGACCTTCTACGTCGAGTTTGAGGGGGCGTATTAGACCAGATATATCTTTATCTCCGGATAAAGATAAATCTAACAATAAGTAGTTCTATTATGTTTCTACTACTACAAGTTGTATAGTTCTCTTATGTCTCTACTACTATAAGTGATATAGTTTAGGTCTCTTATCTAAAGATTGTACAGTCCTATTAAAGGACTTCTCTATGGTTTCAGAATATGTTTGTACAGTCCTATCCAAGGACTAACTCTCTTCTTATAAATATAGTCTATGACCTACGGTTGAAGTAGGCAGAATTATCCAATAAATCTCCAAATTCTACACATATTACATTTAAGCAACATGAAATCTTAATGCATGCAGTGCTCTATAGCCTCAAATAACAATAGAGGGCCACTACTCAGAGTTGTACAGGAAGCTGACAGAAACTAAAAATAATTGTTACTTGAATTGAAAGTGCAACAGAAAACAAAAACAGAAAAAGAAAAAACTACTAGGAACTAATTTGTGCAAGGCACTAATATATTTGGATGCAGAATTCACACACACCACACCAAAATAAAAAATCACCAATGACTGCTGAAGGATCCAAGAGAGCTAGAGAAATCCAGAACGAAAATGACAAAATAGTGGAGAAAACAAAGTATTTACAGTCACCAAAAGACTAAAGACCACTATCAAATTATAGGATATAGTTCCAAACAATCTAATAAAACCCAATTCACTCCAAACCATTAAATGGGTCTGGCCATGAAAAATTCAGAAATTCCCGAAGTTTTTCAGAAGTATTGGTTAGAGAAGAATACCCTGGAAAGGCCATTTGGCCCCTTCAACGACCACTTTTAATGTTATAAATAAATTCTCTATCTTTTGCTTAGGAGCAAATAAAGGTGACACAATTCTGCTACTCAACAATAACGTCATCGCATGCCTACACTCGCACCACTTGAGACATACATTTCCTCCTTTTTTATCAGTTGTGAAAATAGCTTAATTTCTAAAGAGGTGCTACTGCATCCTCAAACATATTGTATCAAAAGGAAGAACCAAGAAGAGAAAAAAATTAGTGACTACTGCAAATAATGAAAGTTGGAAATCTCAGTAGTACCAACCAAAAGGTACTTTAGAGAAGCATGTGGTTTACTTACTCAGCATTGCCCATTTTCGCAAATCCCCCGACAATAATACTGTAAGTCACCACACTCATTTCAATGCCCTCATCCTTCATTTTCCTGACACAAGATAATGCTTCTTCCATGTCTCTACCAACTGCATAAGCATGAATAAGGCTGCATGAAATAAACAGCCTTTAATGTTGAAAGAAGGAGATAAAAAATACACTACCCTAGAACTAAGGAAAACAAATTAAAAATTATATACATTCTATTAGATCTACTAAAAAAATAATCTCAATCACTGTATTATGTCATATTAGTAATCCACACACACACATATATATATATATATAAGTCCTGAATTCAAGAAGTTCTGTCGTGTTTTGTGGATAAAGGCACTTCGTTGTACTAGGACGCAAGTCTTTTAGTGGGGTCTCTGAGTGGACATAATCTGCACTACCTAGATAGTACACATCCATTGCATCCTAGAAAAGTGGCCATTGGCTCAAAAAACAAAGAAACTCAAAGTTGGCCAAATTCACATGTTTTATCAAGAACACTCAAAGTTGAACAAAGAATATTGAATCACAATCCGTACCTCGTGTAGACGTGTGCAGTTGGCTCTATTCCTCTTGCTCGCATGCTCTCAAAAGTTTCACGTGCACGATACATATCCCCACGCCTTGCATAATAAGTCACCATCAAGCCATACTCTCTTCTAGAAGGCTGATATGAATAGGAAAAATAAAAGATAAAAACAATCATATTTATGCAAATGAATCATTTTTTTGAAAAAAAAAGGGTAAATCGATCTTATTAAAAGTGCAAAAAGGCGCACTCAAGTACACATGGAGTATACAACCCACATAGGAAGAAGAACACAAATACATAAATTCTAGGAAATTAGAATAGTGAGAACTGTTGATAGTAGCCATCCACCCGTAAAGTGTCTTGAACAATATATCTTTCAACTCTACCACCATTCTCTCACAATTTTCAAAATTTCAGGAATTGTGTTCTCTCAAGATACACCACATTATGCAATGGGGAGTCACTCTCCAGGCTTCTAAATTATAATGACTACCAAATTGGCCTCTCCAACTAGCCAACGACTCATTTAAAGCTATTATCGTTTTTACTGAAACTAAGAGCAATCATTCATGGAATTTTTAGGTAACCATTCCATGAATAAGCGCCACATGGAAGGTGTGTTTGTCATGCATGAGAAAACAAACTAAAACAATAATTAGTAAAAAAAAAATTGTTTCAAATTACTTTTTTTTTTTTTTAATGACAAAGAACCCCTGCAAAGTAGAGCCACTTCGTGCACCCACCCCTGTTGGGTAAACTTCAGACCCATGCAAAGCACCCCCTCCACACAGATTGAGTAATACTCCGGCTTCACCAACGGGTTAACCCCAAGGAATTATTTGCACCCAAGGGGACCCTTATTACTCTTTTAAAACATAACATACTAATTGTAATACCCCAATCCCACTTTGACAAAAATGAATAGCCTACGTAAAGTGTGTAATTAATAAAGACATTTATTGGTGTTAAGTCTCACATTGGTTCTATACTAGATGAGACTTGATTTATAAGTGATTTTAGGAAAACTCTAAATTGACTAGTCTTTTTGGAGTGATAGCGCAGATGGGGCTAGCGCTTTCCCTAAGTCATTACAAATGGTATTAGAGCAACCTAGTAACATCATGTAAAACTATAGCACTACATGACGTGGCCTTGACGTCGGGATTTATAAGGGAAAAATTGTAAATTTCATGCACCTATCTGAGATTGAACTCATGACTTGTCCACCTCTTCTTTTTTTTGATAAGTATTGTCCACCTCTTCTTTATGGGGGATTAGATGCCATTTGCTCCAACACGACTATTTGCAAACATTTATGTGAGTTTCATTTTGGGAACGTTTTCATGCTAGAATATGATGATAAAATGAAATAGTTTTAGCTATATTAGGTAGTTCCAATTCTATATTTTAACTTAAGGACATATCTAACTTATCAAAGATTCAACCGTATTTATATTTTTAGGATTGGCAAGTTATGAGCTTAAATGGTCTACTAATTATAATTTTCACTATTTCAATTCGAAAATATGATTAGAGTTTTATAGGAAAACCAAAATTTAATGACCAGCAGTGTTAAGGCTCTAGCAAAGGTAGCTTTTTTTGTATGGACAGCAGCTTTAGGTAAAATTTTGACGCATGACAATCTGCGAAAGAGGAGTGTTGTGGTGATTGAGTAGTGTTGTACATATAAAAAGAGTGAGGAGTCCATTGAACATCTACTACTTCATTGTGAAGTTGCTCGCGATCTATGGAGTTACATTCTTACTTTATTTGGGGTAGAGTGGGTTATGCCACGAAGGGTGCTGGAATTGTTGACTAGCTGGAGCGCGTCATTTGGATATGGTCCAGGCAAAGAAATTTGGTAGTTAGTTCCATTGTGTTTAATGTGGTGTATTTGGCGGGAGCAGAATGCGCGGCATATTGAAGATGTAGAGACATCGATGTTGGAGCTACAGAAGCGTTTGCTTAACATGTTATATATTTGGATAGCGGCTCATCATACCTCGAGTGTTTTTACTTATGCAGATTTTTTAAATTTATTTTATATTCGTTCCTATTAAGGGTACTCTTGTATACTTCATGTGTATTAAGGTTCCCCTCTGCGCTTTATTAATGAATTGACATTATTTAAAAAAAAAAAAAAAAAAAAACCTTAGGTACAACACCGGACCATTTAATTTATAGAGGAAAACTAAATAACACCCAAAAAACCATGATAGTGTCCTAAAATACTGTGAGGCGCTCAAGCAAAAGCATTTTTTCTTTGACATTCCTTTTTATTTTTCCTTTTATATATTTATTATTCTCTAACACTTTTTTCCTGCTTTTCTAATAATAATATGAATTTGACTATGCAGAATGATGGTGCAGCCCTTGCATGGCCAGAGAAGGAAAATCTCTTTGGAAGTCAAAACGCTAAAGCTATACATCCCGTGACACCTAGGAAGGCGCATGGGTTTGGAAGATGGTGGACATGGTAGATTCTTGGGTGTTAGTAACTTATTAGCAAAATTGAAGAGCCTATATATATGTGTGTCATTGTCCTCAAACAATGGGAGATCTGTAAATGAGAATTTTGGCTTATGAAAGGCACGTGTGCCCTAGTGTAATCTTTTTCTTTCCCATGCAGATTTCTAAATCAGTGGAGCGTCACAAAAAGCGAGCACCTTGTTCATACTATAATTTAAGTAAATATGTTAAAGTATTGATTAAATGATTAAATTTACCTCTTCCTATCAGCTAAAGCTTTTGGGAAAAATAATAGTTTAACATAGTATCAAAGCAAAGGTCATGAGTTCTAACCATGTCTTCTCCATTTACCTCCCATTTCAATTAAATATTCCACGTGGTGGAGAGTTGTGATAGACTCTAAATTTGATAGTTCTTGGGGTGGGTGGTGTTTTAATAAGCCTCTTGAGTCATATAGGGTGGAGTTATGGAAGAATATCAGGAGGAGTTGGGGGATGTTTTCAAGTCACACCAGATGGCGTCAAGGTTAGTTTCTAGCATGATCTGCGGAGTGGAGACAAGGCCCTAAAGGAAGCTTTTCCAGATTTAAATGACATTAATTGCTCTAAGGGTGCTTCCTTAGAGGCTCACTTGGAGCTTTCTGGTGGTTCCAATCTGTGAAACATAAGATTTTTGCTATAATAGTTCATGATTGAGATGTGGATATCTTTACCTCGTTTTTCAATTTCTTGTACTCCATTAGAGCAAGACGAAAAGGTGAAGACAAGCTTTGATGGACCCCCTCCAAAAAATAGTTGTTCTTTGTTAGCTTCTTCTACAATGTCCTTGTTTGTAATAATGGCATTTATTTCCCTTAGAAAAGTATTTGGCGGACCAAGGTTTCTTTGGAAGCGGCTTCTTTTGTTTGGTTGGCGGCACTAGAAAAGATCCTTACCATGAACAATCTTAGGAAGCAGCATGTCTTTGTGGTTGATACATGTTGCACACGCAAGAGGAATGAGGAATCCACAAACCATCTTCTTCTCCATTGTGAGGTTGCTTGTGCATTATGGAGTACGTTCTTCAGTTGTTTTGGGCTTTCTTGGGTTATGCTAAGAGTAGCTAATCTGTATGCTTGTTGGTAGACAAGTAGTAGCACTCAGAGTGCTGCAGTGTGGAAGATGGTGCATTCTTGCCTCTTGTGGTGTCTTTGGAAGGAACGTAATGACAGAAGTTTTAAGGACCGCAAGAGGACGTTAGCGGAGCTTCAATCCTTACTTTTTAATAGTCTTTATATTTGGACAGGTGCATTTTTAACTCCTATTGTCCTTAGCTTTCATGATTTCCTTGTTCTTATTTCTCCTTCTAGCTAGGGGTTTCTCTTGTATACTTCTTGTATTCCCGAGTTGCGCCTTTCGCTTTTAATGATATTTTAATTACTTATAATAAAAATACATTTTGAAACTAGAGAAACATAAAACCTGATTCTTCAATTATACAGTACAATCCATGAATGAATATGTAAAATAAAAGCTTATTTCTATACGGATTAAAGCATAAAGAACTATCTTACATAAATCTGAGAACTTGAGCAGTTGAATTGTGTAAACAGGCGGTGAAATCTTTATTTGATCAATCAATCAACTTCCAAACTTGTTACTAACATGTTACAAATATAGGTTAAAAACAAGCTACTAGAAGGCTTGCCCCCCCCCCCCAAAAAAAAAAAAAAAAACTATCAAATATATTCTCTTTCTGTAAAACAACGGGCTTCTTTTTATTTTTTACATGTGAATCAGCTAAATATTTGTATGTTTTTCCTTGATATTTTTTTTCGATGAATAAGTAGAACTATTATTGACAAAAGAATCAACTGTACAAACAAGTCTTACAAGACAAATCAAACCATATTACAATCAAAGAACACCTCTGAAAACTCAACTAGGAACGAAACACAAACCAGCAAACCTAAACCAAAATGTTAACATCAATATTCCAGTTTAAGCAAAGCTGAACATTCTCCAAATTCTTCTTAAACTTTTCCAGAGACCCAAAACCGGACCTCCCAGAAAATGAGTTTCAAAATCTGTTCCTTTGATATTACTATAGCCTTCCACTGTCCTGCTCTAAAATCTATAATTTTAAAGTAAATAAATGCTACAAAAAAAGCTAAAGGTAACCTTTGTAAGGTTTAGCCCGAAGAATGCCTCACTCCCTCAATAGACATGAAGTGATTTCACTCAGTATTCTGGATTCAGGGAAGTAATGATAAAAACATCTAAAATATATCCAAGAAATTGCATACAGAGTAGGCCACACAAAATGCTAGTAAACCTGACTACCTGATTGCAACCAGGCAGTCAACAAAATCGGTATTATGAGAGTGAAACTGGCAATCCCCAACCTGATCACGGCCAAACTAAAAAGTCTCACACCAACCCTTACTAATGTTCAAAGATTTATCCCAACCTCATCCCAGTAGCGGTACAGAGAGCACTACAAGTGCCTTGCTATGAATCAATACAATCCTTAATCCCAATCTGTACATAATTACAGTACCATCAATGTAACTACAAGTACCTCAACACTTTTTTTTCTACATATTTCTAAAAGAACCTCAAATATAACATCCTTAGTGCAAAACATATGAAGAAAGGATCTTTATAAGCTATACATATTTAGCGCAAAACACGTATGAAGAAGGGTGCTTATAAGCTATACCTTCTTAACTCTCTCAAAAGACTGGACGACCGCCTGCCAATTCTCGGGCTCGGAATCCAGAACCTCCCGGAAGCTCCTCCGTGAGCTCTCCCTCTCCTCGTGCCACTTGGACAGATACTCCACCCCGTCGAAACCCTCCAAGTACCGCGCCCTCTCCTCTGATTTCTCCTTCAATCTCCTCCCATCATCCAATCTCACAGTCAGCACCCTCCCATGGAACTCCATCCCATCAAACTCCACGGCCTTCATGGCCGACTTGGCCGCCATAGCATCAGCACCCCCATATATCACAAACCCGAAACCTGCATTTCTCTCCGTTTCGCCGTGACCCTTTATCAGAATCACGCTCTTTATCGGCCCGAATTGCCGGAAAAACTCGGCCACCTCGTTCTTCTTTATCCAATTGGGTAAATTCCCAACAAAAATCTTACCTTCTTGCCGGGATTCAACTACCCCAGAATCCGAATTCTGGCTCTCATTTTCTTTGAGCTCATTGTGGGTTTCTATCACCGGTGGGGGTGGTGGGGGTGGAGGCGGTGGAGGGGGAGAGAGTTTGCTGGTGAGCCTGAGCTTGTTGGTGAGAGAGTGGGTGGGGTTGACGAAGTTTCTGAGAGGGTTAGAGGGGGTTTTGGGGGTTTTAGGGGTTTTAGTGGTGGAGGGTTGGTCGGGTTTGAGGGTTTTGTTGGGGCGGCGGGGGTGATTGTAGGAAGAATTTGGTGGTGGTGGTAGCGGTGGTTTGAGAGAGAAAGAGATGGAAGTGGTTGTGGGGTGGTGTTTTCCGGGCAGGATGGTGGTGGGGAAGTGTGGGGTGGAGAGTGAAGGAGCATCCATTTCTCTTTGGAGTGGGTGGACAACAATGAGTGTTTGAAATTTTTGGTAATTTTTAAGTTGGTATGATTGTGGTGAATATTGTGATGCATGTAATAAGGAGGAAAACTACTTTTGTCTTTTTTTAAAGGGTTTGATATTTTAGACTTCTAAAGTAACAATCATTTTTAATGAAGTATAAAGAAATGGTAAGGGTCATAATTTAGTCATTCAAACTGTCTATTGTTATTTAGTTCATTTCGTTAATCTTAACCGCTACGTTGGATGGAAAATTAAATTTGACCAAAATATTTTAAAAATATCTTCATTTTTTATCATTGAAAAATAAAAATTATCATTTTTATTTATAAATTCGTAGAAAAAAAGCAAATGGTACTTTTTGTTTTTCAATTATCAAAATAATAGTATTTTCGAAATATTTTGGTCGAATTTGATTTTCCATCCAACATAACGGTCAAGACTTACGGAATGGGCTAAGTTGCAACAATTTGGCATTTTGAAGGGCCAAAGCATGACACTAGTCATTTTAATTTAATTTAATTTTGTTATTTTTTAAGTTATTTTATAGTTTTTTGTTATAATTTTTTTAATTTTATGAATGATATTTTTTCTCATTAAGGAGACATTGACATTATTTTGATAGTTTATGGCATAAATTGACATAATTGATAGTTTTAAGAGAACATTGAGAATGAAGTGATAGTTTAAGAAATGTATATATGCTTTTTCCTATATAAAATTATTGAACTTAACAAAGTTGAAGGTTTGAACACCCGATCGATCCTAATGCATTAGTCTGATCGATCATATTACCATCAAATTATCGATCAAACTCTATAGATATCCTTATGCATTAGTTCGATCAATCATGAAAAGATTAATTGATTGTTCCTCACACATTAGTTTGATCGATCATGATACAATGAAATGATCGATCGAATTTGAGACGATTAAAGGTTCGATCAAACACCCGGTCGATCCAAATGCATTACTCCAATCGATCATGATGCTATATCAAATGATCGATCAAACTCTATAAATTTTGTATTATCTATCATTGTGCATTAATCCGATCAATCATTATAAGATCAGTCAAATCGATCCTATTGCATTAGTCTGATCGATCGAACTATTTAGATTCTATATTATCATTATGCATTAGTTCGATCAATCATAATAATATCAGAGGATTGATCATTAGTCCGATTGATCCTAATTCATTACTACAATCGATTGAGATACGATTTAATGATATATTTGTGGATTTTGTATTATCTATTATTATGTAGTAGCTCGATCAATCATATCGATCATAGTGCATTAGTTTGATTGATCGTGATACAATATAATGATCGATCAAACTCTATGGATTTTGTATTATTTGTTATTATGCATTAGTCTGATCAATCATGATAAGATCAATATGATCGATCATATTGCATTAGTTTAATTGGTTGAACTATTTGAATTTTGTATTATCCTTATGTATTAGTTTGATTGATCGTGATAATATTGGGGAATTAATAATTAGTCTGATCGATACTAGTGATTAGTACGATCGATCGTGATACGATCTAATGATCAATCGAACTTTATAGATTTCGCATTATGCATTATTGTGCATTAGTTCGATTAATTATGAGAAGATCAATCCGATTGATTCTACTGCATTAGTCTGAATGATTGAACTCTTCGGATTATGTATTATCTTTATGCATTATTTCGACCCATCGTGATTATAACGAAGGATTGATCATTAGTCAGATCAATCGAACTTGACACTATTAAAGGGTTCGATTATAGTGCATTAATCTAAACGATTAAACTCTAAAGATTTTGTATTATCTTAGTATATTAGTCAAATCGATCGTGATAAGATCGAAAGATCGATCGAACTTTCTAAATAATTAGAAAATGGTGTATATATTAAATAAAAATAGAAAAATTTACTAATCACATGAAAATAATTAATTCTTTCTATATATTTTATTTTATTTTAAAAAATAGGCATAATTTAAGTTTTTTAAAAGGCTAAAAAAAAATAAAAATAAAAATAAAAATGAAAAGCAGGTATTAGCGTCGACTCGTATGGGTCGACGCTGATATTAAAACTATGTCGCCTTGGTCCAAATAATAAGGCGGGATCCATTGGCGCGGAGGGTGAAATTTTAGAAACAAAATTTGAGAGAGAGAGAGAGAGCAGGCTATCCTGCTCACTTGCTTCCCCGCCCAAATTCCATCTCCTCTTTTAACGTCGCCGTGGGGGACGCGCCTGATGCCGGCGTGAACGCTGTCCAGTGACGCCTCACGTTTGAGGATGAGTACGTATTCCTATTTTGCCCCTTTCTGTTTTTTCTTATTTACGCCTCAGTTTCATTTCACTTAATTTATCTGTTTGGTAGTTGGGAAAGTGGACAAAGGGAAAGAAATCGATTTTTTTTTTAATTGTTTTTATTCAATGTTGTTTTGGATTCGGTGAAGAATGAAAACTGTTGGTTATTCGATTTTGTTTTTTCTTATTTTCTTTTGGGCTGATTTTGTTGCGAGGAAATGAGCAGGTATCAAAATGAATTATTTGGTTTGTTTTAGATTTTGCAAAGATGATGGATTTTGGCTCAGCTAAGTGAAAGAGTTTGATTTAGTTTGGGTTCAGCTAATAGTTATGTTTTTATTTTCTCGATTACCAAACAGAATTTTGGTTGCTGTGTACAATTTTGCTTAAGGAGTGGGGTTGGTTCTTGTTAGTTAAGTTTCCAGTATGATGTGAACACGGCTCATGCTTCTAAGTTCTTCAGGCTTTCCCAAGGATCTTGCAAAACAAATAAACCTCAAAGACCCTTCCGGGGGTCTCGCTCCGATGCCTAAATTAACTTATAAGAATAATCGTCTCTTTAATTTGAAAATTTTAGTCTGAGTTTATACCTAGGGTTGGGGCCTATTTAGAGGCAGAATGATGTGCACCCTTACTGCTAGGGTTTCCTTATCAACCTCCGAGTGAGATCCTTGGCAATGAATCCGGGATTAGCTTCAATCCCGGATTTTTAGGGACTGGGCACGATCTCAAGAGATCTAAACTATAACGTTTATCTTAGTTTGTGGGATTCTAATCCGGATTTCCCGGGACTAATCCGGGTTTCTTGGGATGCGGTTAATACCTAAGTTCTCGAGACATGCTTGTCCCGAGCCTTGGGTGTGTTGAATCTTGGTCCCGAGATGTCTACATTGTCGGGACCCAATCTGATTATACCTCCAGTCTCGTATTTTCGGGAATAGCTGTCTAGTGTCTATCTCTCGGGATAGGACTATCTCGGAACTCCTGCTATCTTGGTTGCTTAGTATCTATCTCCTGGGATAGGACGTTCTCGAGAGTTTTGCTGTTTCTCTTTCTTGGGCCGGTATTGACCCGAAGGCCGGACTGAATGGAATTATTCCCAACAGTTCTTAACTCAAAGTTTGCATATTCTTTTCTTTTAACCTAACGAGAATTGTTACAGTTGACGTAATTCCTTAATGCGTTTGTTTTACAGCATTTTTACTAGAGAAGTGATAAATACCTTGCTTGGGTGAATGCTGAATTTTTACTAGAGAAGTGGCTCGTGGGTACTTTGTCCATGTTCAATATGGATTCATAACTCTTTCTTGTTATGCATTATCTTCTAATTTCTCAACCTCTTTTAACATCAGAACCACCTCCAAGCGTCTCAGCTTCTCTAGAGCGAAAGCCGGAGTTGTTGGTGGAGGTGAAAGGGGCAGAGGAACCACCTTCCCTGGCTTTTGCTTTTGTTAGTGTAAGTTTTTGAGTCTTACATCAAACCTTCATTATTAATTAGGAGTTTTTGGATTATATTGTACCCCCCACCCCCCCCCCCCCCCTTTTTTTATTCAGTCTGTGTTGCTTCCGGATGGAATGCCTGGCCTACATTTTCGAAAAGCATGCGGTGGCAAAGAACTTAAGAACATAATGTTTTATTCGAAATATTGATTTGTATGGACCATACGGAAGTTTTCTTTTTTCTTCAATTATATGTTTCTTGTTAGAGACTTAGAGGATAAATCTGAGCTCACAACAGCTCCTCCTTTCACACCTGACAGCATCCTCTTCTCCAAGTTTCCGTGATTTCCTCCTC
This sequence comes from Alnus rubra, assembly GCA_028654335.1. Lineage (NCBI taxonomy): Eukaryota > Viridiplantae > Streptophyta > Magnoliopsida > Fagales > Betulaceae > Alnus > Alnus rubra. Next base: position 123,109 of record JAJPGS010000198.1, on the reverse strand, counting down.
CATGTTTAATGCTTGCTCCAGATTTCACTCCATGATTTATGGGATGTGCTCCCCTTCATTAGTCAATATATTGTACTATCTTGTAACTAAAATCTGTAATGAAACAAGACAAAATGTAGTCCTTTAGTTTACCTTCGTCTTCCCTTCTTCCCTACAAACTTCATTTCCTTTTCTTTATTTTACATTTCCTAGTGTGTGTGTGTATATATATAATTGATCTTGTTGATGTTGATCATGTACGTAGTGGGTATCACTTATCAGGATAGACCTCTGCTGAATTGTGGGGGAGCTGGAACCTGTGGGACGTGTATGGTGGAAGTGAGCTTTCCATAATCCCCAAATTAGTTAACATTTTGTCTTTCCCTCTTTTTTTATTTTTTATTTTTTTATCGTGTATGGTGGAGAGACTGCTTTGATTTAATGGGACTTAAATTTGATGGATGAGGTAGCAAAAGATGCTCAATCTTACCTATGATTATTTGCCAAATGTTGTTATGAAATATTTAATTTTTTAAAGTTTGATGTTTCCCTTGCTACGATTTATGTGCCTTGAGCATTTTGACATTTTCATTTCTCAACACTAATCCATTCTTTTTCTTTTTGGTCGGGCACTCAACACTTATCCATTCGGCCACTATTCTTAAACTATATGAAATTATTAATGTAGTCTTCTCAGTGAATGTAGATGGTGGTGGAAGAGACCTTTTTTTTTTGTCATCTTTTGGATCCACTGTAATTGGTTTCTCAAAGTATGGTCAATTCAAATGGCTAATTTAGAGAGCTTTAGAGCATTCACAATAAGCTCTTAATATCTCCAAATTAAAATTTTTTGGAGATTTGCATCATAGGCAACAAACTGTAGCTTAAGTTTATGTGGACAATTTGTAAGAGTGTTCTTCTTGGCAACTGTAAACTGAAAATGTTGAAAGAAAGCAATAAAAAAAGAAACTTCTATTTTAAATTTCTTGATGCCATTTTTTAGAGAGATACACTGTAAGTAAAATGTAGTTACATAATTGTGCAACTGAAATTTGAATCTTTACTATCCTTGAATCCTTGATATTTTGCACACAATTCTTCTCTTTTGACTGTTATTTTTGGTTGTATTATTGGTTGCTTACTATTTTCGGGATGCAGTTGATTTCAACCATGTACTTAAATCTTTTTGAAATTTGCATTTGAGACCAAATGGGCCATCTTTCTTGCAGGGTTTGACAAAAGTTTCCCATGTACTTAGAGAAGGCAGAAAGTTTATTGCAAAAACATTTTGTGGGAAAGACACAAGTCCTCTTTACTGTCAGGTAAATCAAATGCTTGTTAAAACTTCCAATATCATAAATCAGTTTCTTGAGATATTATCAGCTGCCTATGACCAAAATTATACGTGATGTTCAAGAGCAAAGTCTGTGTAATCCTTTGTCCATTCAGTTTAGCCTCCTTGTTTAAATATTGTTAAAGTATTGATTAAGTGATTAAATTTATTTTTTCCTATCTGCTTAAACTTTTGAGATAAGTGGTGATTTAACATAGTATCAAAGCCAAAGGTCATGAGTTCGAACCTTAACTCTGTCATTTACTCACCTGTTTCAATTAAATATTTTACATGTTAGGCCTTATCTATCAAAAGGAAGTCTGAGCCCACACGTGAGTGGGAGTGTTAAAATATTGATTTTAAGTGATTAAATTTACTTCTTCCCATCAGCTTAAGCTTTTGAGATAGGTGGTGATTTAACAAATATTGAGTCATAATTGCCAAGTGTTTACAGTAATGATAGATCATTCTCACCGAATTTTTGAGCAAAAGTTGAGAATAATGACCTTTAGGAGAATGTGATCGTTTTTCTCACTCATGTTCCTCAATCAGTTCCTTCTCTCACAGTGGCAAAAGAAGAAGAAAAAAAGTGGGTGCTATTCTTAAATTGATTTTATAGACTGATCAAGGGTAATCTAGAAGTGTCCTATTAATAACCTTTTAATTAGTGGGTACTTACTTACGGGAGACATGAGGAGTTTCAGTTGACCTTATCTACTTGTGGTGCAATGTCTCTTTCTACTCCTGTAGTTTTTTTTTTTATTTTCCTAATTGATTGAGAAAAGAGGGTTACAAGAGAGAATCCTTTCCAGTTTCCACTCCCGATCCGAAAGGAAGATGAAATGTCTCTTTCTACTCCCGTAGTTATCGTTAAGTGATTTTGTATTTTGGTTTTAATCCATATTTATCATGTAGTTTTTGCTGCAGTCGTATTAGTTTTTCATTTTCTTCTGATCATCGTGCGTGTTTGTTTTGTTATCAAGTTAGATGTTAATTTTGTTAGATTGATTATTCTTTAATTGTGAAGTTTTCTTTGATAGGAACTTTATATTATAAAGTAAATTGTTGATTGTTGATTATAGGTTTGGTTTTAAAAAAATGGTTGAATTCTGGTATATTCTACTCTAAGTTTATTGAACCCCCATCTTCTGTTCCAGGTTTTGCAGTTGTGGCTTGAGAGGAAAATCTTACCTGAATATGTTCTTCGGCCTTTCATGGATGACATTGTATAAAACCCAACACCATTTTATTTTTTATTTTTAAATTAGGGCATTAGTGTCGACAGCTGATAACAGCGTTGACTCCCAAAGTTGATGCTGCTAACACTTTTTTAAACTTTTTTAGGCATTCATGTAGACTTCGGTTGACATCAATAGTCAATTATTAGCATTGACGCTAATAACATTATTCTTTTAAACGTTCTTTAGGCATTAACGTCGACAATTGGTTTCAGTTCTAAACCTTTTAGTGCAACAAAAAAATATTATTAGTGGCAACAAATGTCGCTGTTGATGGGTCATCATCAACGTCGACGGCAAAGTCTACACTGATGTGTCAACATGAATGTCGACGCTGATGATCATCAGCGTCAGAGTTTTGGCGTTGACCTCATTAGTGTCGACATGTCAACGTTATTATCAATAGCGTTGATAGGTCGACGCTAATGATCAATGTCGTCGACTTGGGGACTTTTAGTGTCCACAAAATATCAATGCTAAGGATCCTTAGACATATACGACGGACCACGAAGCCAAGCATGAGTAATGATACATGGGGGACGTCTTACCGTCCCCCAGCATGCCTTTTGTATTAAAAAAATGTGTTTTAATGTAAAAATGTCTTTTGATGTGACATTAAAGGTTGTAGTTGATATCTGGGCATAACTATTTAATTTGGGTTTTGACTTCTCGAATTAACCTTGCAATCGGCACCGTCTACCTTTGCACCCTTTGCAATGAAGGTGGCGGATAAGGAGGTCCTGACGAAGAGAAAGAAGGCGCTCTCCATGCCGTGTTTGATGCCTCTCTTTTCTTTTACATTCTGCTCGGTTCTACAAAGTACTTTTTTTCAAAGCTTAAAACAGTTTTCCTTTCTTGTTATCAATTTCTATTATTGTCAATTTATGATTGTATTTTCTACCTACTATTCATAATGTTGTCTTATTTGTCTAAAGTTATTTTTCCGATTACTTCTAGTTGTGAAATCGATATAAGAATAGGCGGCTTTGGGAAATGGTGGGCAGCTATAGGAGATCATTGAGAATTGCTGATCAACTATTTGTAGTTGCTGAGTTTTGTGTTGTCCAAGGTCTTTGACAAGAAAATCTTAAGAGCTTGCAAACCGGTTTCTCTTTTTGTGTTTGAGAATTTTTTTGGACAACAAAAACAAAATACTATTTTTTATTGTTTTTTTTTTTTTTTTGTTAAAAAAGTGTTTGGCAAACTGTTTTTGAAAACATTTAATTCCGCTGAATTTTGCAAAGACTCATTCGCCCATTCCCTACCATCCAATCCTTCACATACCAAAAGCACCACTTTCTACGTACCACCCAGATACAGATTCTCCACTACCATCCCTTCTTGCTCACTCTCCATGCAGTTTGATGGCTCGCATTTCTTTCACATTCTGCGAGGTGCAAGCAGCCCTGCAAGCGGTTCTCTTTACAGAGCCTCTACAAGGTACTTTTTTTCAAAGCTTAAAACAGTTTTCCACATGGATATTTATTAAATTGAAAAATGCTCATACACAAGAACATTTGCTTTTTTTGTTATCAATTTCTATTATCGTCAATTTTTGATTGCATTTTCTTTCTACTATTTATAATGTTGTGTTATTTGTCAAAAGTTATTTTTTTTATTACTTGCAGTTGTGAAATCAACACAAGAATAGGCGGTTTTGGGAAATGGTGGGCGGCTATAGGGGATCATAGAGAATTGGTGATCAACTATTCAGAGTTGCTGAGTTCGTCTTTGGTGATTGTGTCCACCACATGCCACTCCAAGGCCTTTACTCTTTGACAAGAAGAACTTAATTTGTTAACAGGAGGTTGAATAGTAGCGAATAGTGCCACCCCAAAGTAGGCTGGGGGTGACCCACAAGCCACCTCTAGCCCATAGAGATGGATGCGCGAGCACCCCATAGGTCAAGGGTGGCGTGCGAGCTACCCTAGAGATGGCTGGTGCTACCTCTGGAGGTCGCCCCCGAGCAACTCCAAATAGAGCGTAGGCTGGCGCGCGGCCACCCTCGACCCATAGGGGTAGCTGCAAGCCACCCCAACCCCTTTTTTCTTTTTTCTTTTTTTAATAAAATAATATTTAAAGTTTTTAACTTTTAATATATTACTAATTTTTTTTTATTATAAATGACACGTGTCACGTTTTTATTGGACTAACGTGGTAACTTAACGGTTTCTGTTAAGTTTGTGGATGGAAAACTACTTTAGGGAGTAGTTTGTAATTTTTTATCTACCACAAGGACCTTACAATTATTTTTTATACTACTTTTTTTTTTTTTTTTTTTTTTTTTATAAGTAATATAATCTCATAAAAAAGCGCAGATGAGTGCAACCCTAGTTCACACGAAGTATACAAAAGTGCCCATAATCATAGTGATTCATAATTTAGGCAAACCACATAGACCAATGGTACATTTTTTTCTAACTTTTTAAAAATCAATAATTATATTATAATAAAAGAACAATTAAAAGAACCGGCATTAGAAGATTTAAACTTTAAATTTTAAACAAAAATCGAAAGTGAAATGTTTTCAAATTTACCAATGCTTTTTGGTATTGCTAATAACACATTATTGAAATGGTGGCAATTATTGCCCAGAAGCTTTGGTTGCGCATAAACAAAGTTGTTTTCAGAGGGAAGGTTTTGAACCCCACATGTTTGGTGAAATGCGCAAAAGACACTCTAGTAGCTTTTCACCTGTCAATAGCCCTTCACAGCCACACTCGACGGAACCCCGTGAACCAGTGTAACCAATGGAAAAGGCCATCTTATGGTTAGATCAAAATCAACTGGGATGTGGTGGATCAGAAGAATAAACTTATGGTAGTGGGTATTATCGTCTGAGATCACAATGGGCATGTGTGGGCTTCTATGTGTACTACAAAACCTTACGTTACAGATCCAACAGTGGCAGTAGAACTATGTCGTGAACTTGGTCTACAAGCTATATTGCTGGAAGGGAATGCTAAGGAGATTGTTTCTGCTATGGAAAATGGAGGAGACTCTTTGGGTAGGTACAGAAGAATTGTTGCAAATGCACGATATCTCCTATCCACTTTTCAATCTTAGGCAATCAACTTTATACCGCGGGAAGGGAATGATGCTGCTCATAAACTTCCAAGAATTGGCAATATCACAACGCCACCACCAAGCCTGGATTGAGTCTTATCCAAGCTGTATTGTGACACTTGTAATTGCAGAATAAGAGTCTCCAAATGAATCAATAATCATTGTTAGAATATTTGTAAAAAACTATTTTTTTTTTTTTTTAGATAAATGAATGACCTTGGAGTTATTTTGCTTTTGGATGTTCAAACGAATGTTGAAATGGAAAGAGGATTTTGTTTAGATTATTATCACCTATAAACCTTTGAATAAAGTACTATATGCTAAAAACTTTGACCCTAAGCCTTAGGGCAAGCTTTGACCCTTTCAAACTTTAGTACTCATTTGTATTGTAATAAATCACATGATAATAATGATTGCAAAAGGTATCAATAACATGGAAAGATTTGGGATTCAAATTTAATTATTTTATACTTTAGAGATTTAACAATCTCTTATTTCCTTGTGGATTCGATGCCCATATGATATGAATAAAAAGATTTCCGTTAATTGGAGTTATTAATAATCATCTTTAACTTGGTTAAGGAGTTGTTGCTGAAGAGGAAGAAAAGCCCACAAAATGAGAATGATTTTGGGACAAAGATTAGCTAAAAACTAATTTGTATTTTATTTTTACGAATCAGTCTAATAAATGATAAGTGCCTCTGAGCATGTGTTTTTTACAGTTTTTTTTTAATAATATAACCTAGAAATATATACTTCTCACATACTTTACAAATACATGTTACTTTATTAGATTAATTTCAATCCTCTAACCAACAGAAAACTCTATGGTGTGTTTGACAATCATTTTTTCTTTCTTCCTCAAAAAAGTCAAATTCCTTTATTTATATTATCAAATAATTTTCTCCAGTCTTTTATCGCAAAAAAAAAATTTAAAACTTCTTTCACTTTCATATCGTATTTACTAATTATTATTATTATTCTAAAAAAGAAAAAGAAAAATCCTTTATCAAACATATAATACATTTGACTTTGCCCCCTATTTTCACTCTGCTCCAAACCATTCTTTTGGCGCACCCGAATTTTTTCAAGAGAAATGCTTACTTTTCAAATATAAATTTGGTTGTTCAATCACTTATCTGGTCAGATGAGTCTCATAAGTGGTTTTTCACAATTACCCGCTCAAATACTTTCAAATTCGGACAAATAATTTAAAAGAATACTGATCCTATAAAATTATGACACATCATCAAATTTTTTTTAAAAAAATTATTGAGAAGTTAGTCTATTTTTTTGTCTATCACGCATCTAAATTTGTGAAAAATCAAAAGGGCTGAAAAAAAAGAGACAAGTAGAGATGTAAAGAGCACTCCTAGGGGATGATGTAAATTTTTTTTCTACAATAGCTAATGAAAATCCACTTTTGCTAGTTTAACTAACCACTTCTCAACACCTTCCCCCATCAGCTTATCTTATTAAAACTAGTTCTTCTCTATTTTATTAAAATAATCTTTTTTAATTTTTATTCATTTTAATTAAAATCACATCTTCACCAAAAATACCAAATAAAATCCATCACCCTACCAGAAACTTCTACACAACACACAACCGGCAACCATCACCATCGCACCAGACCACTAGAGACCTCCGAAAGATCGGCAACCCAAACCCATATGCCCAAACTCAGAAACTTCCAGAAAATCGGCAACTCGTATCCATCCTCCCAAATCCCAATCTTGTTGTCCATAGCGTCGCTGGGTTTCATGGCGAGTCTACGGATCAATTGGACCAGGCCGGCAAGGACCACAAGGAGGACGAAGTTCTTGGAGAAGACTCTAAACACATTGACGCCAAGTGATTCGACGTTGGTGGTCCACCGACCCACAGTTGGGGCTTCGCCGGTTCCTCTTGACGATTCATTTTTGGGTCTGACCGAATCATCCACCATCACCTCCATCGATTTTGATCCGCAAAATAGTAATAATAATAATAATTGGAGATGGCGTTTTGGCATAGTCGGAGTCGTTTCTTGGGGGAGGGCTGCGACAGGATCCGCCGGCCTCGTCGCTGGAGGACTTGTGGATGAGAGATGGAGCGATTTTACGGAAAGAGAGACGGGGAGACACGGTCGAGAAGAAGACAACCTGGAAGAAAAAATAAAAAAAAAATGATAGATCCATGAACAGTACAATGCCACATGTGGCGTTGGATCTCCATCAACGCCAGTTTACGTTTAGGATAGAGAAGCCGATGGAGTTGGATTTTTTTGATATGGTTATCTATTCTAGCCAAATGGAAGAAATAGCGAATCCGATAGGAATGCTCTAAGTACAGATTTTAATACTCTTAACCTGTTTCAAATCAAACGTAACAGATTTTATTTCAGAGAATAATTATTTCTCTTCTTGTCCAACCCGCAGAAGAACACAGTCGTCCAACGACCTTGTTTGATAATTATTATTATTATTATTATTTTTTAATATTTTCTTTAAATAAAAAATCAAAATTTTTTCTTTACATTATCAAATAATTTTCTTCATTTTTATCTAAAAAAAAAAATTAAAACTCTTTTTTTTTTTTTTTTTTTCTAAATATAAAACTCCTTTAACATGTAAAGGAGTTTGGTCTCAGAGGATAAATAACAAAAGGAAATACGACGGCCTACGGGATTTCCATGCAAACCAAAACGGAGTTGTTAGCTTGTTTTTGTTTTGTTATCTTGCTGTAATTTGTTTTTGTATTATTCATAAAAAAAAAAGGGGAAAAACTCATATTTAACTTTTAAGCTTTTATTTGATTTGAATTTAGTCATTGAGTTTTTAATTTTAAGAATAAGTTCCTTAAGTTTTACTCAATTAATTTTTAAATTAGTCTATCTATCACTTTACCGTCAAAGTTAACGATTTTCTATTTGTCATATGTGTCTCATTTGACACGCCAGGGTCTATCTCAACGTCAAAGTTAATGGTTATTTTTCACTAACGCTACAAATCTGGATCGAAGATTAAAATGACAAAGAAAATGGTTTTTATTTTTAGAGTTGGGGTTTTTATTTTGTTTTTATAGACGATTTGATGCTTAATGATATGACTTTAATATTAGGTGTTTATATAAATGTTAATCTGTTCATCGAAACACACGTGACATATGACAAACCATTCATTTTGACGAAAAAGTGATAGAGAGACCTATTTAAAATCCGAGCAAAATTTAAAGATCATATTCTCGAAATTGATTAAATTTAATTCGGATAAAAATTTAAAGCCTAAATATGATTTTTCTAAAAAAAGAAAAGAACAGCAGAGCTAGCCGGTTACAATGGCTCAAAGTCATGTGACCTGCGTGCCCTTCTCTGACATAGCCAGTACTCTTTAAGCGCAACAACCGCACCGATGGCCAATGGGAAAGGTACTACACTCCCTCTCTAGTCTCTACTGAGAGAATATGTATAAATAACAGCTTCCTCTCTATGTTTCAAGCATCCTCTCGTTTTTGTTTCTCTTTTGTAACAAAAGAAAACACCCCACAAGTTTATTTGTTTTCTATTTCGTTGTTTGATAGTGAGGGAGAAGAAGAAGGGAAGTTTTCGATTACATCAAGGTGAGACATTTTCTCTACTAATTTCTTTTTTAATTTTTGTGAGTTTTCTACTGTTGAACTAAAATTTAAAGAAAGCTTCTGAAGTTAGAATATGAGATGTTTATTTATTTATTTTATTAACCTTGGAGGTAGCTGAAATATGGACATAAATATTTTGGGTTTTGACTTCTGGAATTTTTGGAGTCTTAAATTAAAGGGATAATTGTACCATTGGTTTTTGTGGTTGGTCCAAAATTACAAATGTGACGTCCCACATCGCCTGGGAATGAGGATGTGCTTATATGTATAAATGTACCCTATATGACACAACGTGTTTTAAAGCCGTGATGGCAATGAACCTATCAGAACTCCGCAGTTAAGCGAGCCGCTGCGAGAGCAATTCCAGGATGGGTGACCTCCTGGGAAGTCTGGTATGGGGAGCCAAAAGCGGACAGTATTGTGTCATTGGGGGTGGGTCGTTACAACAAATCACTCCATGTAATATCAACACGAATTCAGAGATCACTATGGTTGACTTAATTTACAAATCGATCCCTATAGTCAAATTCTGTTAAAATTTTTAATTGATTTTATTAAACGCCACGTCAGCCAATAAGATGGTAATACGTGTTCATTTTAATAAAAAAATATAAATGTATTAAATAAATAAAACTTAAAAAAAAATGAAAAAAAAGTGAAAAAATTGACAGAGGTGGCCGGGGTGGCCGCGCAAGGGGTGGCTGCCAACCTTTGCCTTTTCTCTTCTTCTTCTTCTTCTTCTTTTTTTTTTTTTTTTTTTTTCATTTTAATTATTATTTTTTAAAATAAGTTTTAATTATTTATTTATTTTTATTAAGATGGACATGTATTGTCATCTTATTAGCGCTGACATAATTCTTATGAGACGTTAACGGAATCTGTCAAATTTTTTAACGGAATTTAACTACAGGGATCGATTTGTAAATTAAGTTAACCATAAAGATCTCTGAATTCATGTTAATACCATATAGAGTGATTTATAATTTAGGCCAACAATATGAACCAATGATACAATTATCCCTAAATTAAACAAGACAGACAATGTTGTTCTTAGAAATTTTGGATTAAATTTCTTTTATGCGTGTTTTGGGATCATGTCCAAATGGTGAAATTGTTGTAAATATAGAGGTTTTCTTTAAGAAAACCAGATTTGCAAAGAGGATTGTGTTAGATTGATAAGGATGAAAAATGTAATGTGTGATAACGTTTGTAAAAAGATAGGTACCCGACAGTTAAGTGTGGTTATATGCTTAGCACTTTGAAGATATACCATGAATAAATTGGTAGCACTTAGAAGTTTATACACTTATCAAACCATGACGGTAAGTGAGAGTATACACTTGACTTACATGAAAGATAAAATGAAAAAAAGAACATATAAATATGAAATGTGTAAATGAACATGTTAGTTTATGCATTTCAAGTGTTATGCATGAGATCATATGTATTGTATTGATTATTTGTTTATACATTGTTTTACATTATCATGTTATCAAATCTTTTAACCCTCCATGGTCCATATCATAAGATCTAGGGTTATTTACTTTTTTTTTTAAATGATTTTATGAGTATGCAATAATAAACTTCTAGGCTTGCTTTACAAAATGGCTATGCTTTTATTAACAAAAATTTTGCAAAAACTTTGCGTTATAATAGTTGTTTAGTAAATAGGAGTTCAATTTCTTTTAAAAGAAATTGGGGCTTACATCATACATGTATGGTCATGATATTTTATACTTACTGGGGTGTGGACTCACACATCTGTCTACCTCTGCCCACTTTCACGCCAAGTCTGATGCCTCTCGTTTCTCTTGCATTGTCATGGATTTTTGCTCTGGTGCAAGCAGCCTCACAAGCGTTTCTCCCTCATCTCCGCAAGGTATTTCTTTCAAAGCGTAAAACAGTTTTCCACATAAATACTATTAAATTGAAAAATTCTTATACACGAGGAAATTTGCTTTTCTGGTTATCAATTTCTATCATTGTTAATGTATGAATAAATTTTCTTCTAAACATCCATAATGTTATTACTGTTTTTTTTTTTTTTTTTTTTAATTTTTTTTTATTACTTTGCAGTTGTGAAATCAGCCGATGCATTTTTATACCGGAATAAGCGGTTTTGGGAAATGATCTTCCTGGTATATATACATATGAAAAGGGTTATGAATGACCATTTCCATCATGACACGCTATGTAGATGACATGATCTACGCTACGATTGGGTCCCAACTGTGAGAAAAGTTGTATGCTGATATGTTTCGTGAGAAAAGTTATTAATTAACTTAATCGATCAGTATTTTTATTAAATAATTCTTATTTGAAAAAAAATGGAAGTGGTTGTCTTAATTTCTCATGGTTGCTTTAAAATTTAAGAGGAGTAGATGTCAATTTAGGGAGAACAAAAAAAATAAAAAACAAACTCAAATGTCAACCACTTCAGAACAACAATCAGTTGAAGTTTGAATTGATGCAAAAAGAAATCAAATCAATTAGATTTTTCAAATACATATAAGACTTTTCACTTGGAAAAGCACTTTCATCCGATTATGCATATTTTCTTTTTAGCTAAAATTGCTAAGTAATGCTCCGTTTGTTTCGACGTAAAATGGTTTATGTCGTCAAATGGTTTTAGGGAAGTCATTTTTCTGGAAATTATTTTTCGCCGAAAGCATTTTTCGGTGTTTGGCACCTACAGAAAATCACAAATATTTTTCATATTTTCATTCAATCATATTAACCTTTAAAAATTAATTTTTATTCAAAACATATAAATATTAATATAAAATAATATAAAGATCATCGATGACGAGATTCGGTTACTGACCGACAAGATTCTGACCATTTTTACCTGATTCCGACTAATATAGCTAGAATTCGAGATAAAGGTCGGAATCCGGACAGTTTCGTCGCAATCGGGGATAGCCGGATCTGGCCAGATCCGTCCGGCCAGCCAGCCTGGAACCGGCCTCTCTAGCCAAGGCCGGCTGGGATCCGGCCTCTCTGGCCAGATCCAACCAGCCGGCCGGAATCCGGCTCTCTGGCCAAATTGGTCGCCGGAATCCGGCGAAGGTGGCCGGATTCCGTCTACAGATTCCAACGATATTAACCGAATGTTGTCGGATTCCGATACCGACAATATTTCGATGGTGGTTGGCTGCTTGAACGTGAAGGTCGACTGTGTCGTTTAAAATAGATCGACCGCGTCTGGCGTCTTTGGAAAACGATTTACGCTTTTAAATTTTTCGAAATTTACTAAGCATTTTTGGTCAAACAGAAATCATTTTTCGATTGACTATTATTTTCGCACCTATCAAACACCAGAAAATACCGAAATCATTTTTTAAAAATTATTTTACGCCGAAACAAACGGAGCATACAATCATAAAAGACTCATCTTTTCATTTATCTACCGAAAATTCAAAATGGATTTGTCTTGAATATGTGAATAGATCCATCATTTTTTTAATTCATTGCGCCCCACCACGCCAAATATGCTCTCGAATCCTACGTTTCACGCAAACTCTTCCAAGGCTTTCGACCACAAGGCCTTCTACATGGACGGTAGCCTTTCCTCCCTCCTCAAACCTGACTGCTTCACCCAATACCGTGACATGAAGGCCATGGACCCCACCACGAGCTTCTTTGGAATCTTATCCGATTGTCACTTCAGTAAAGTTCTGCTCCAAGAAATACCTCTCCATTGTCCATCCCAAGATTGAGGGACTCCGTTAACATTGTTAACGAAAGTCGATTTCAGGAAGTGATTTATAATTTTAGTTTACTACAAAAATTTTATAATAATTTTTTATATTATATGCAGTGATTTATAATTTAAGTCAATCTCATAGATTAATAGTATAATTTTTCTCATATATTATAGGGTGTGGGACTGCTAAGGATGTCTGGAGTTTATGTGGACGAATGATAAAAAAAAAAAAATGTATAGAGCAGGACGATTATGTGGCCATTATAGAGACTCTCCAATAAGATATGGAGCCTAATGACATGAAGCTTATAGCGGTTGATGTGGTCATTTTGCGTACAAGAATATCAATAATAAAATTGCAATTTGAAATAGTACAAATCCTTGTAGGATAGGGCTATATTGAGGGCATAGAACCTCAAAGATTGCGTATGTGTTGTTATCAAGCTTTTTCGAGATTAAATATAACTTCGTTTAAAAGAAGTTTAATTTTTTTAAATCAAATCATAAAACATAAATCGTTTAGGAACTGTATTTTCAAAAATTGCGATTTGAAAAAGTAAAAAATTAACCTTTTTAAATTGCAGATAAGATGATGCTTTTTTGAAACGTAGAATTTTAAAAGTTAATTTGCGATTTTAAAGGCTAAATTACGATTTTACCAAACGTGTAACTGCGTTTTTAAAAATTACTTTTTTAAATCGCATATTTTAAAATCGTTATTTTAAATCATATTTTTTGAATCACATACCCAAACGGACCTGAGTATAAATTTGAGCAGGGAGTTTCATCACGCTTCTCTCTCTCTCGATCTCCGAAATTTCTAAGACCTTCCTCAGTTCCTCTTATCAAATTTTTAACAGCAGAACTATCATTTTGATTTGATTTTGAAAAGAAGAAGACGGGAGGGCGAGAGAAACAAAGAGAAGCTAGCGTAGGCTTTCAGATCAAAAGGAAATCAGAGAGGAGAAAAAACAGAGGGAGAGAAACCCCACCTACGTGGGTTGAAGAAAATGAAGAAGAAAACCTTTTAGAGGAAAATGAGTTTTTGATTGTTGTACACCAACTGTAATTGTTTCGGTCCGACTGTCCCAAGTGCAGAAGCCTCGGTTGAAAACCTTTTAGAAAAAGATGAAGAAGGAAAGAAGAAAGGACTTGAGCCTCTTTGGCAACCTCCTTCCCCTCAAGTATGGGGAAATTATTTTTTAATGGTAATAAAAAGTAATTGATGCAATATAAAATAGAAATAATTTATATAAAAAAAAAAAAATAAAAAATAAAAAATTGTATTGTAATGATTTTTTTATTTAAATAATAATAAAAAAAATTGTTGATATTATATAAAAAAAAAATTAAGAATATTTTGAAGTTTTTTTTTTTTAAAGAAGTAAAAAGGAGAAAAAGGAAAAGGGAAGGGTTGCCAAACGGGACTATTATTTTTAACCTCATTTCAGAAAAAGGATAATTCTTAAAGAATTGTCGAATCCAAGTTTTGCTTGAGAAAAGTACAGATTTAATACTCTTAACTTTTTTCAAATCAAAGTACAGATTTTCTTTCTACAATAATCATTTCTCTTCTTAATACTCTCCAAAATTATTCTTTAATTGTTAAAATATATAAAGTCAAAGATATGGTGAATCTGAATGAGAAGAAAACAGGTTCATATGACACTGTGGCTTTCAGACTTGTCCAACTTGCAGAAGAACACAGTCAGGGTCGGTTGTTCTGCAGACAGCAGTTGTCCAGCGGAGCCCGTTTGGTAATTATTATTAGTATTATTTTTTTAATTTCTCTTAAAAAAAAAATCAAATTTTTTTCTTTTCATTAAAACTCCGTTAACATGTAAACGAGTTTGGTCTCAGAGGATAAATAACAAAGGAAATATGATGGCCTACGGGATTTCCATGCAAACCAAAAACAGAGTTGTTAGCTTGTTTTTATTTTGTTAGCTTGTTAGCTTGTCTTTTTTATTTATAAAAAAGAAAAAAAAGAAAAAAGAAGAAGGAAGAATTAAGCTCATATTTAATCTCTAAATTTTTATTTCATTTAAATTTAGTCATTGAATTTTTAAATTTAAATTAATCTCTCAATTACTTTACCATCAAAGTTAAAGATTTTTCTATTTGTCATATGTGTGTCTATCTCAATGTCAAAGTTAATGATTTTTTCTCCAACGTTACAAATCTAGAAGATTAAGATGACAAAGAAAATAGTTTTTGTTTTTGGAGTTGTAGGTTTTTTTTTTTAATTATTTTTATATATATTATGAATGATTTAACGTTTAATGATATGACATTGATATTAAGTGTTTATATGAACGCTACCATGTCATTAATTGAGACACATATGACATGTATATGACCAACTATTCATTTTGGCAGAAAAGTGATAAAGAGACATTTCAAATTTGAGCAAACAACATATATTCCCCTCCTTTATTTTCACTTTTTCAAAAAACAATTATCTTCAAAACATTTAAACACTTTTCACTTTTTATATCATATCAATAATTTTTTATTACTATTCAAATTAAAAAAATTCACTACAATACAATTTTTTTTTTTCACTTTTCCATACAAATTATTTTTAATTTATATCACATCAATCACTTCTTACTACTAAAAAAAAAAAAAAATTCAACTTAATAATCTTTACCCAACACCACCCATATTCTTAAAATTAGAAACCCAAAAAATAAATTCAAATCAAATAAACATCTAGAGACTAAATATGATTTTTTGTCATTTAAAAAGAAAAAGAAGAAAAACAGAGCTAGCCGTTACAATGGCTCAAAGTCATCTGACCTGCGTGCCCTTCTCTGACACTCCCTCTTGATCTACTGAAAGAATGTGTATAAATAACACAGCTTCTTCTCTATGTTTCAAGCATTTCCTTGTTTTTGTTTCTCTTTTGTAACAAAAGAAAACACCCCACAAGTTTATTTGTTTTCTATTTCGTTATCTGATAGTGAGGGAGAAGATCGAAGAGGGGAGGTTTTCGATTACATCAAGGTGAGACATTTTCTCTTCTAATTTCTTTTTTGATTTTTCTGGGTTTTCTACTGTTGAACTAAAATTTAAAGAAAGTTTCTGAAGTTAGAATATGAGAGATGTTTATTTATTTATTAACCTTGGAGGTAGCCGAAATCTGGATATAAATATTTTGGGTTTTGACTTCTGCAATTTTTGGAGTCTTAAATTAAACAAGACGGACAGTGTTGTTCTTATAAATTTTGGATTAAATTTCTTTTATGAGTGTTCTGGGATCATGTCCAAATGGTGAAATTGTTGTTAAATATAGAGGTTTTCTTTAAGAAAACCAGATCTGCAAAGAGGATTGTGTTTTATTGATAAGGATGAAAAATGTAATGTGTGATAACGTTTGTAAAAAGATAGGTATTCGGCAGTTAAGTGTGATTATATGCTTAGCACTTTGAAGATATATATAACAGGAATAAATTGGTAGCACTCTCAGAAGTTGTTTGTTAAGTGGGACTATACACTTATCAAACTATGACGGTCAAGTGATACACTTGATTTACGAGAAAGATAAAATGAACATGTTAGTTCATGTATTTCGAGTGTTATGCATGAGATATGCATAATACTGATTAATATTAGCTTATACATTGTTTTACATTATCTTGTTATCAAATCTTTTAACCCTCCATATCATAAGATCTAAGTTATCAACTTTTTTTTTTTTCTTAAAAAAGATTTTATGAGTAAGCAATAATAAACTTCTAGGCTTGCTTTACAAAATGGTTATGATTTTATTAACAAATATTTTGCGAAAAAAATTGCATTATAATAGTTGTTTAGTAAATACGAGTTCAATTTCTTTTAAAAGAAATGAGACTTACATCATACGTGTATGGTTAGGATATTTTATACCTATTGAGCCGTGGACTCACATCCGTCTATCTTGGCCCACTTTCACGCCAAGTTTGATGCCTTTCATTTCTCTTGCATTGTTGGATTTCTGCTCTGGTGCAAGCTGCCTCACAAGCATTTCTCCCTCACCTCCGCAAGGTATTTTTTTTTTCAAAGCATAATACAGATTTCCACATAGATTCTATTAAATTGAAAAATTCTCATACACGAGGAAATTTAATTTTCTGGTTATCAATTTCTATTATTGTTAACGTATGATTGTATTTTCTTCCAAACATCCATAATGTTATTATTGTTTTATTTGTCAAACGTTATTTTTTTATCACTTGCAGTTGTGAAATCAGCAGATGCATTTTTATACCGGAATAAGCGGTTTTGGGAAATGTTCGATGTTCCTCCATGTAAGAAATAATACTAGTGTAATGGTCCCATTAATAATGGATGGGCTGGGTTATTACTAGTGGGCTGAATGGGCTTGGCCCATTCCAATTAATAGAATCTATAGATTAAAGCTATGTCTATATAAGACCCAATAGTCTAATATTAAGGTTATTAAATGAGGTTAGCCATTTGTGATATGGAGGTTTGAATGCTCTAGGAGATCGGTCATCTCGAACTGTCCATTTTCTTTGTAATTTTTCGTTACAGATTTACTCAATCAATTTATTGTTCTTCCAAATCTTTCATAATTTATCACTTCTATTCCATTTTCATTTACAAATCCATAATCAAACCCTAGAAATTATAGTAAGAGATTCGGTTCTGTTACAATTAGGGTTGTAAACGAGCTAAGTTTAGGCAAGTAGTGCCTGGTTGAGCTCGACTCGCCAAGGAAAAAACCTTGTCCAAGCTCGAGCTCGAGCTACTCCATTATCCAAGCCGAGTTCCTTATTGAGAACTCAGTTCGGCTCGGCTACTGGGATTGAGAGAGAGAGAGAGTATTTCGAGATTTCAACATTGTAAACTTGTAAAGCTTCAATGGTGAACGACTAGCTTCTCATCCGCATCATCAAGGGCGGCTGTCTGTACAGCTACTCTCCCGATGCCATGATTTTTTTTGTAAAAACTAGAAAGGAATGATTTTATGCTTCGTGAGTAAAAAGAGGGATAAATATGATAAAAAATAAAGTTATGTTCATTAGCTTTAAAGATAAAATAGACATTGAAAGAAAAAATGAGAAGGAAAGCTTTGCTAGTAAGGAAAATGGAAGATTCAAGTTTGAGAAGATAAAAGGTTAAGAAAAAAAATGAGAAAAAGGAGAGCTCTGCAAGTAAGGAAAATGGTAGATTCAAGATTGAGAGATAAGTGAAAAAAAGCTGCACGGCAAAAAGTGGAGAAAAAGTCGTATGCTTCAGTGTGTGTGTTTTTATTTATTTATTTATTTATTTATAGTATCATTCATAAGATCGCTTCTAGATCAAGTTGCATTATTGTCTATTGATTTTACACTCTGAATAACCATATATATATTAAAAAAAAATAACCTTTTAAACCTACAATGCATTAATGCTATATTTTAGTATTATAAAAAATCAATTATGCTTTCACTTTCACACGTTATGTTTTGAAATTAAGTATAACAATTGTAAATACTAAATTTTAATATCTATCAATTTTTTTTTAAAATTATTTAACAAAGAAACATATCTTCATTAACAAACCTAAAGGGTCAGATACAGTGATTAGGGGTACATAGATTCCCTAAAAACAAAGTCAGACCTAAAACATGACTTGGGAGCAACTGCTTAAAAATAAATAAAAATTACATGGACAACATTAAAAACCTCTCAACATCTAATCTTACTACAAAATAAGAGAGGCTAGATCTAAGCTAAAAAGCCTCATTATATGTATTATATGTACAAAGTATAATGAGTAGCATATACAAGTACAGTAATGTACGTTAGGAACCATTTTTTTGTCATTTTTTTTTTTTTTTATCTTCTTAAAGTTGATGTGGCTTTTAAAATTATAATTGGATCAAAATTCAAAAATAATCTATTCCAAAGCCAATGGTGATTTTAAAAGCCGTTTCAACTTTATAAAATGATTAAAAAAAAGGACAAAAAAGACAAAAAAAATGGTTCCTATCTTTACTCTATGTAAGTATCATTATATGTATATGGTGATTTAATAAATAATAGGGGAAAGTACACTTTACCCCTTGATGTATCCACCTATTGGCAATTTGACGCCCAATGTTTAAAAATTGGTAAATAACCCCCTTGATATAACCAACTTTGACACTTAAACCCTTCCGTCCACTTAATCCGTCCAATGAAACGGAAAAGAGGTCACATGCAAGGCATGTGACCACTTAAAGGACAAAGTTCCAAAATTACCCTCAGTGTTCAAAACGGTGAGTTTCGATCCCCACCCTCCCCCTTCCTCGCACCACCTGGTATATCCCAACCAAACCTCCTCTAGCTAGCTCTCCCAATCTCTCTCTCTCTCTCTAAGAGTGCCTCCAATCTTGCCGGACTTTTCCAACTCCGTCAAGCTAAAGTATATATGTGAAGCTTAGGTACCAATATCTTGTGAACCACATTCTCACACTCACGCTAATACGTACCGATCATGACTGGGATCTTCATAGAGGTTCTCAGGATGGGCCCTTGTTCAGAGGCTCTTGTTCACTCAGTGATTCTCAAAGCTCGGAAAGATTTGGGACTTTCCTCGAACAATCTGTCTGCTCCTTCAACTCTATCATCTCCATCTCCTTTTCTCTCAACCTAGCAGAATACTTTCTCTCCTAACAGGCTTCTTGGTGGGATTAATCATCCTCTTCCTCCTTTAAGCATCCCAAACCATTATTCTTTTTCTGCTAGTTCAACTACTTGGCCAGCTTTGTATGAACTTCAAAACCCAGATAATGTTATTAGTCCCAACAATTTAGCTCTTGGGTCTTCCTCTTCAATGATGACTTTCAGCTCTAGGACCAGCTCTATTTCCTCAACGATGGTTCCCCCAATGAACGACTGGTGCCGGCAGCGACCCTCTGCTTTTTCCATATTGGGGAGGCTCTGTACACCGTCGAAGCTACTCTTTTAGCGATGTTTGCTTGGGAACAGAGGACCACATGTATAATCGCCCACAACGCCACGTGACAGGATCATCCTCATCAACCACTTCCTGCAAGGCATGGTGGTGATTGACAACACAACATGTATAATCACATGGACGTGTTACACTTGGCTTCCATGCACATGCACGTATCTACAAAATTCTATTTTCTAGCCTCTGGTATTTTGGTAGAAGAACCAAGCAGACAATGACAATGCACTAACTATTACTTATGCGAAATCATAAGTGAGTGTCGTGGCAAGCAAACACTGATTTTCTTGTCGGGCTATCCCTGGAGGCTGCAAGCAGAACTCAGACTCCATGAAGAGCTCGATGATTGACTCAGTCTCTAATCATCACAGCCTCCTGAACTGCAATTCAAGAAATCACATACTCCATTGCCTGCGGACTTTGAAGAGGCACGTGCATGCATTCATTACGTGCGACCCCTTCACCTGCATATATACAGCAATCCACCAATAGATCTATTAAAATGCCTCGTTAAGAAAAATCAACCCATACTTTCATGGTCATGATATAAAGATACTAACCTAGTTAACATTGAGTGTGACCTTTCCAAGCCCATTCTTACCCATGATAGCCTGAACCTACTTAAAACAAAAAATTAAAGCTGAACATCATAAATCAATAAAACTTCACTTAAATTACCAATTTCTCTATGTTCAAACAAATAAAAATGAAAAAATAGCAGTAAATATTGTCTTAGATTTGATTCATAAGACTGGATAAAGTACAATTGACAGATAAATAAGGTTCTTCACGAGAGACGGACTTAACACATGTATAAGATAAGCCGCAGTGAATCAATTAACGCACCAGAAACAAACAAATTTGTGAAGAATGAAACAAATTGATCTCCTTTAAATGTAATTCCTTTACCTTTCACTCACTCACAGTCCTTGAAAGACAGCACAGAGATATTAACATCTATCGGTATCCTGCTACGCACCACAGCTTGATATGTCTTAGTCTGGCCTCCATCAGCAAGCTCCTTGGCCTCAAAGGCAATATTATACCTGAACAGATCACAAGACTAACGCATAGCTTTCAAAACCCTCCCAAACTTCAGTCGAGGAGTTGAAAGCTACACGCAAAAGTCACTTTGAACAAAGAAACACGCGTGTCTCTCCTGCTACACGCCATGTTTGGTGCTGCTCTTAATGCTCAAGAAAACCATGTCTTGATGCTACCAGGTTTGCATGGTTCGGTCCCTGTTTTGGAAAAGAAAACAATCTCCATTCAACGGGATTTGTGCTACAGGTTATGGAAAGAATATCGAGTCGATGGACCACGAACAAAGCCAAAAAATAGAAACCTCCCCTCCCGTCTGGTTGTTCTTGTGATTTTTGGTGGGGGGTCCCGACGACCTGGTGGAGAGCGAGCTCTTGGGGTGCTGCCGGCTATCGACAAGAAGGACTCGAACTATGTGAACGAGAATAAAAGGAGGAGAAGATTCTGAGGGGAGAGGACAGCGACGTGGCCTACTCTCAGGAGCGCTATATCTTCCACGTCGTGTATATTCACCACGTCGATAATGTTGCTGTTGAAAGCATGCATGGCACCATCCTTGTTTATCCAGCCCCAAACAACAAGGAAGCTGAGAAGGATGATGAGAAAACAACAGAGTCCGCTCAAAATGCAGCAGAAAGCCTAAATGAAACTGTGTGTTTTGGCCATTAATGAAACGGTGTGTTTTGAATGGGGTGATTTTGGAAAGTTGGCCTTTAAGTGGCATGTGACCTCTTTTCCGTCTCTTTGGACGGATTAAGTGGACGGAAGGGTTTAAGTGCTAAAGTTGGTTATATCAAGGGGGTCATTTACCAATTTTTAAACATTGGGCGTCAAATTGCCAATAGGTAGATACATCAGGGGGGAAAGTGTACTTTCCCCTAAATAATATATATATATGTCTAATTGCATATATAGTATGATAATTATATACTTATACCGAGTTATACATGTCATTGATTCATTAAGTCTATACTAAAATTTGGAATGCCATTTAGTCAATGACTTTTCTTTCATACATTGGACAAATATTATTATTATTACTTTTTTATAGATCATTGGAAAAATATTTTTAATTAATGTATTTTATTAATGCACCAACGCTCCAATGCTAATGCTTATATAGTATGTTAATTATAAGTATAAATGCTAATGATTTAACGAAAAACATATAAGTATAATTAATATGTATTTGTTATACACTTTTACTTATAATTAATACATTAATATACAATATGTTAATATGCTAACAAAGTATAAGTGTATAAAATATAAGTGATTAAATTTTGATGATCATTAGATCATACGATTAAGTATTGAAATTTTCTATTCACTTAATTTGTCTTAGAAACAAATCTAAATTATCAGTCCTTGTATAAGTGTCTAAATACTTAATTATTGTATAAGTATGAATTCGTATACTTATATGACATTATATGATTATAATTTATATTTATAGCTTAATTTGTAATTATATATTTATGAATTATAAATCATATGATAATATTATTTATGATAAGTATGAATTATATTTGTCCTAAGTATATAATGATAATACTTAGATCATATGATTATATGATCTAAATACTATTATATGATCTATCGATTCTTGTAATCTTAGATATTATATCATGTCATGATCTATGAACTAATGATTTATATAATAAAAATACAATATGCCATATGCCATATGACATAAGATTTAATATTAAATAAATTGTTAGATCATATGATCATTTTATATAAAATCTAATGACAATACATATGATTGTATCATCTTATCTTATGATATGAATTCTAATGATAATAATTAATTTATGATTATAAGAAACACATTGTTAATTCTAATGCTAATCACTTAATTTGGGATTATACGGTATACCAATCACATTATCAATGTATATGATTATATGAATAATAACAATCATTTTTAATTATTATTCTATACTTAAGCTAAAATAAGCTATAGATATTAATCAAAATTGTGTGCTTAGAATCTTAGAATATCATACTTAAATTTAATCAAATGAATTGTTAAATCTTTCTTAATCATATAATGATACAAAATAAGTATTATTGATACAATTATTACATTATATAATAAAGATACATTGTGTCATATCACCTAAGATTTAATATCACATAAATTGTTAGATCATATGATAATACTTAGAGATCATATGATCGTATCATCATTTGATATAAATTCTAATGATAAACTTGACTTGTGATTATAAGAAATACATTGTTGATTTTAATGCTAATTACTTAATTTGGGATTATACCAATCACATTCTCATTGTATATGATATGATTATATGAATAATATGATTAAGTATTATAATTTTCATTAAATCATGTGATTAACAATTTAAATTTTTATTAAATCATATGATTATCTTTTATCATTAAATTATATATTAAAGTGTTTTCATGATTGCTGATGCATTTATATGTTTATTACGTACCTTGATATTATTAGTCTGATATGATGTTACTTTGTATAAGCATATGGCCCCGAAGACACGATTGAGGACTACCCGATCTACACAGCCAGTTGAGGTCCCTACACAACATGCTTCCATAGGTGAGGGGCCTTCACTAGAAGGAACCACTAGCAACGGTGATTTAGGAGATTTTCTCCCTAACGAGGATCTGGAGCAGACAGTCTGCACGCATAGGGAGTTAGACACCGACGGTATGTGTAACAAATGGTTGTATTTTATTTAATAATTCAAAATATATTTTACAAACTCTAACATTATATTTCTCTTCTACATATACTGCAGGCAGCAAGAGAAAGCGGGGCGTTACCCGCATGGCAGACATATGGAATCTACAAGATGATGAACAAGTACTCGTTGAATTTAATGAATTGGGTCAGCCAATTGGCGATCAGGGTGTATGGTTCAATAATTTCTCTGGCACACTTGTTAAAGATAAGAACATTATGCCTATAGATTACCCGGATTGGAGGAAAGTCCCTAAGAGACACAAAGAAGACGCATGGAATATACTACAGGTAATGAACTTCTGTTTTACGTTAACGTTTTCTCCATGCATTGTAATTTTTGTTAAATTGCAACAATAATAGTGTTGATGTTTTAATGAGATTGTAGAAAAAGTTCTTGGTACCAGAACACCAAGTCGTGAAAATCAAGAAGTGGGTATTGAAAAACATGGCAAAGCAATTACGAGGCTACCGGTCTGATTTGAAGAGTAAATACTACAGCAGTTCTTTAACTGCTGCGGAAATAGTGTCGAGGGTTGACCCAACAAAAATTGACATAAGACGATTTGCCAATCTTGTAAACTACTGGAAAGAAGAAAAAGTACAGGTACGCAATGTAGAAAAATAATATATAAGCAACAAAAGAATAAAAAAAATATATTGACCCCCATTATACTGACAATGTAGGACAAGGCGCAAGGCGCAAACGGCTAAGGTGAGCCAATCCAAGCAAAAATCAGACACGCGTCAGGTTCAAAAAGCTTTGCTCGACGTGCTTACGAAATGGTAAAATTTACTTAGTAGCACAGTTGAAGTTATTGATTTTGTTTACAAACATGATAACTTGATATATGTAGGGGAGATCTAGTGGGGCTACACCGAACAGGTCCCAAGTCTTTGTTGACACACATAAGCATAAAGATGGCACACCTATGAGCGCAGAGACGGGAATAATTGTTGTACGCCATATTTTAGTTATTTCTTCACTAGGCTGAATATGCTTACTATGAACACCAAGTCGATTAGAGGATCTAAAATAGTAAGCATATTCAGCCTAGTGAAGAAATAACTAAAATATGGCGTACAACAATTATTCCCGTCTCTGCGCTCATAGGTGTGCCATCTTTATGCTTATGTGTGTCAACAAAGACTTGGGACCTGCTCGGTGTAGCCCCACTAGATCTCCCCTACATATATCAAGTTATCATGTTTGTAAACAAAATCAATAACTTCAACTGTGCTACTAAGTAAATTTTACCATTTCGTAAGCACGTCGAGCAAAGCTTTTTGAACCTGACGCGTGTCTGATTTTTTGCTTGGATTGGCTCACCTTAGCCGTTTGCGCCTTGCGCCTTGTCCTACATTGTCAGTATAATGGGGGTCAATATATTTTTTTTATTCTTTTGTTGCTTATATATTATTTTTCTACATTGCGTACCTGTACTTTTTCTTCTTTCCAGTAGTTTACAAGATTGGCAAATCGTCTTATGTCAATTTTTGTTGGGTCAACCCTCGACACTATTTCCGCAGCAGTTAAAGAACTGCTGTAGTATTTACTCTTCAAATCAGACCGGTAGCCTCGTAATTGCTTTGCCATGTTTTTCAATACCCACTTCTTGATTTTCACGACTTGGTGTTTTGGTACCAAGAACTTTTTCTACAATCTCATTAAAACATCAACACTATTATTGTTGCAATTTAACAAAAATTACAATGCATGGAGAAAACGTTAACGTAAAACAGAAGTTCATTACCTGTAGTATATTCCATGCGTCTTCTTTGTGTCTCTTAGGGACTTTCCTCCAATCCGGGTAATCTATAGGCATAATGTTCTTATCTTTAACAAGTGTGCCAGAGAAATTATTGAACCATACACCCTGATCGCCAATTGGCTGACCCAATTCATTAAATTCAACGAGTACTTGTTCATCATCTTGTAGATTCCATATGTCTGCCATGCGGGTAACGCCCCGCTTTCTCTTGCTGCCTGCAGTATATGTAGAAGAGAAATATAATGTTAGAGTTTGTAAAATATATTTTGAATTATTAAAAAAAATACAACCATTTGTTACACATACCGTCGGTGTCTAACTCCCTATGCGTGCAGACTGTCTGCTCCAGATCCTCGTTAGGGAGAAAATCTCCTAAATCACCGTTGCTAGTGGTTCCTTCTAGTGAAGGCCCCTCACCTATGGAAGCATGTTATGTAGGGACCTCAACAGGCTGTGTAGATCGGGTAGTCCTCAATCGTGTCTTTGGGGCCATATGCCTATACAAAGTAACATCATATCAGACTAATAACATCAAGGTACGTAATAAACATATAAATGCATCAGCAATCATGAAAACACTTAAATCCACACACCTACATGGACATACTCACATTTCAAAATAGAATACATAACTACGACTACGTAGGGTCATGCTGACTTTCACCATGATGAATTTCCTCTCTCAATTCCTCAGGGGTATTAAGTGTTATTCCTTCTATGTCATTTCGAGCCCATACGAGATTATCAATAGCATCCTCAAGTGCTACTTCAATGTTGAAATTGAAAGGCTCAGTGTCACAATAGTTATCCACATCATCGTCATTCACACGGCCTTGACCAACGTCAAATACGTCTCTTGGTTTTGTAGTCACAGCAACAACCCAGTTCGGGATTCTTTCATCAGCTACATAATATACTTGGGAAACTTGGGAAGCCAATACAAATGGATCATCAGTAATCCGCTCCCCAGTGTGTATTAGACGTGAAAAATTCACAAGGATAAAGCCATATTCATCATTCTTGTAACCCCTACCCAGAGCAATGTTTGCCCAATCACACTTGAAGAGTACATATCGAGATCCATCATAATACTGCACCTTAATTATGTGTGTTAATTGGCCGTAGTATGGGGTGTCATCTTCAGTGGATACACAAACTCCGCTATTTTGTGTTGATTTACCATTTTCAGAATCTCTAATGCGAAACATCATGACATTCGTTACATATCGCTTAAATTCTAGGGCCAGCTTTACAGGACCTATGGAATGAGATTTAATTTTATCATCAAGTTCATTTCTTCGTGAGTCATCCATGTTCTCAACCTGATATTTGAACATTGTTCGTAACGATGAGTAAAACAAGAGAAATGCTTAAAAATGAAAATCAAGTGTTATATTATTGAACTTAAAATAACACTTACAAAGCCCCGGAACCAATCACAAAATTGATCTCTGTGCAACTTATCTAATTCATTTGCCGGTCGGCGATCCCTACGATTTCTTGTCCTTAGCTCCTCCTTATGCATCCTATATTTGTGGGAAGTGCCACAAAGTCATGTTACAATTACATCGTCATCATTTAAAGATTCTTTAAAGTGTACAAATAATAAAAAAAAAAACTCACGTGCGAAATGGAATGAAATCATCAGAGTTGAAGAGTATATATCGATGTGCTTGAACCCACGATTTTTCATCAAGACTAACACTCTTGACCTCTCCTCTAGCATCGTCAGGGTTTCTGAGTGGTCTATTGAATACCGTTTGCGAGGATTCCAAATAGCGCGAACAAAAAGTCAGTAATTCCTCAGCTACATACCCTTCAGCAATAGAACCTTCAGGTGCAGCTTTATTGCGTACGTAACCCTTATATCTACGTAAGCACCTATATTGTATGAAGTATATAAGTATCATGTCAAATAAAAGCACAATAGAATGTTAGATTGCTATATAATAATGTCATACCTCTCAAACGGATACATCCATCGATAGTGAACAGGTCCACCTAGCTTACATTCAGTAGCCAAGTGTACGAGGAGGTGCACCATTACTGTGAAAAATCCGGGTGGGAAGATCCTTTCCAATTGGCATAATATGTAAGGGATTCGGGACTCAAGTCGATCCAAATCTTCTAATCGTAGCGTTTTGGAACAAATCTCTTTAAAGAAGCCAGACAACGCAATCAAAGGTTCCACAACCTTCTTCGTTAAGGATCCACTTAAAGCAATTGGCATAAGTTGTTGCATTAGAATGTGACTATCATGACTCTTCAAACCCACAAGACTACATTCTTCAACTTTGGCACAACGTGAAACGTTTGAAGCATATCCATCAGGCACTTTTACATTTTGTATAACCTTTAAGAAGTCCTTTTTCTCCTTCTTAGTCATTGTAAAACAAGCTGCCGACAAATATGTCTTGTTTGCAGCTTTGGGAACTGGGTGAAGTTCAGGTCTCAAACCCATTTTTTTTAAGTCAAGACGTGCTTTTAAGTTATCCTTCGTTTTGTTTTCCATGTTCAATAACATGCCAATAATATTGTCGACCACATTTTTTTCTATGTGCATCACATCAAGATTGTGACGCAACATATTATTTTTCCAATAAGGTAATGTGAATAAAATACTCTGCTTCTTCCATATCAATTGCTTATCACAATCCACTTGAACAATATTTGGTCTTTTCCTAATAGCCTCAATGACACTGTCAATGCCCTGAACTTGTCTCCATATTTCATCACCAGTTGGCATAGGAGGCGGATGATCTAATTCTTGGGTACCATCAAATGACCTTGCTTCCTTTCTCCACCTATGATCCATTGGCAAGAATCGTCTATGTCCCATATAGCAAAATTTATTCCCATATTTTAACCACTCAGACTTTGTATTACCCATACAACATGGACATGCAAAACGTCCTTTTGTACTCCACCCAGACACATCACCATACGCAGGAAAATCATTTATCGTCCACATCAAAGCAGCATGCATTGTAAATGTCTGATTAGAGGATACATCATAGGTTGGTTCGCCAACATCCCATAATTCCTTCAACTCTGATATTAGAGGCTCTAGGTACACATCTATTTTGAAAGAGGGCGATTTTCGACCTGGAATAAGCAACGACAACATTAAAGATGATTGTTTCATGCACATCCAAGGAGGAAAATTGTACGGTACCAATATAACTGGCCAAGTACTGTAACTAGTGCTCATGTTGCCAAACGGATTAAATCCATCTGTCGCTAACCCAAGCCTAACATTGCGCGAGTCAGAAGCAAAATCTGGGTACTTTGAATCAAATGCCTTCCAAGCTAAGGCATCAGCCGGATGCCTTAATATACCGTCATCCGTACGCTTCTCAGCATGCCACTTCATATGTAAAGCGGTTTTCGATGACATGAATAGCCTTTGCAATCTTGATTTCAAAGGAAACCACCGCAATACCTTCTTTGGTTTTCTCTTCAATTTTTGTGATGACTCAACCCCATCTTTATTCTGCTTCCACTTTGACTTTCCACACACTTTACAGTTTTCCGCATTCTCGTTGTCCTTCCAAAACAACATGCAACCATTAATACAAACCGGAATCTTCTCATATCCAAACCCTAACTCCCTCATGTACTTTTTAACCTCATATGTATTCTTTGGTAACGAGGCATCCGATGGAAGCATTTTATTCAGTATTTCAAGCAACCATGTAAAAGAGTTATTAGACCATCCACCCATACACTTTAAATTATACAAGTCTAAAATAGCGGAAAACTTAGTATATTCAGTGCACCCTTCATATAATGGCTTGTTGGCATCATTCAGGAAATTATAAAACTTTTGAGTCCCTTCACTGGCACCTTGTCGATCTTCGTATGCATCTTCAGTTTCATCACCCATTTCTGATATAGGGCATTGACTCAAACCAGGATCTTGTTCGAGATCATGAGTGGGAAAAACCTCATGCAACATGTCACGCATCCCGCTAGAACTGTCATGTATTGGCTCCCAATGAATAGGGGTGTTAGTAGCCTGACTAGAAATAGCTCCAAGTTGTTCCCCATGAGCATACCAACAAGTGTAACCCTGACAAATCCCATAATTTATCAAATGTGCATATACCATACCCCGTACCCATGAGGTGCCATTGGCACACCTCGTACATGGGCAACGAATCGTACCATTAATAGCCCCGTTGTTAAATGCGAACTCCAAAAACTCATTAACCCCTCTAACATACTTTTCCGACCATTTATTCTTTGTCATCCAACTCTTGTTCATCTCTTAACTACATCAAATGCATAAGAATTAATAAACCAGCATTTAAAAGTTATACAAAAATGATTTATCTAAAGTGAGCAACAAAGAGTTCAGATAAAAGAAATATGATAATGGTATTATTAAAGATACTCAACATTACCCACATGATAGACTATTGTGTATGACTTCAATGATTATGCTAAAATATGAGATTAAATTAAGGAATTGGCTTAATTTTAAGTTAAGAAGCGCAATAAAAATATAACAAGATCGATATAACTTGAGGCCTAGTGGTAATAAGCCACAATTTATTTTGTCACGCCTAATGTTAATTTATTCAATTTTCTTTGACAAGTTTTCATATTTCATATTTGTTATATCTATCATGACACGAGCTCATTTAAAATTTAATTGGAACTCAGTGAAATCATTATTGTTTTTCTCAAATAACTATAAT
Source organism: Alnus rubra (assembly GCA_028654335.1). Classification (NCBI taxonomy): domain Eukaryota; kingdom Viridiplantae; phylum Streptophyta; class Magnoliopsida; order Fagales; family Betulaceae; genus Alnus; species Alnus rubra. The sequence continues at coordinate 92,979 of JAJPGS010000198.1, read as the reverse complement.
TTTATACTTTATACAATTTTAAAAAATATTTAACTATATATTATACACAAGGGCGGAAGGAAGGGGTCGAGAGGAGTCAAATGCTCTTCCTCACTTCCTAAAAAATCTCCTTACCCTTGGTTTAATTTTTTTTTTCTATGCCCCAGATAGTAGCGGAGCCAGAATTTTAGTTCAGGGGGTCAAAATTAAAAAGTAAAGTTGAACAAAAATGGGTGAAATATATATATACACACACACACACACATTCACAAGCAATTAATTTGGTTGAACTATATAAATATAAAAGCTTATGTAGACATTTTTATTATTTAATAATAAATTTAAAAATTAATTATTTTTAAAATTTGATTACATGCTTGGAATTTTCAACAAATATAAATAGTCAGAAAAAGTATTGCCTTTTTGCACTATTTTAGTCATTTTTTTTTTCCGCTCTAAACACTTTATTTGAATTATTTAACGGTTTGAAAAAGAAAAATTTAGGTTGACTGAATCTTACAGATAGCAATTCTAAAATCACAGTTGGACTGCCGAACTGGTATATTCTTGAACTGAACTTGTTTCAAATTTTGTAAAAGTCAAATCGCATCTTAGTTTAGGTTTTTTCACTTTCCCTTTTTCCCTTATGTTTGCTTAGAAAAAAAAAATCAAAAAAAAATAAAAAATAATAATTTACGTTTTAAATTATTATATATGCATATATCGGCACTAATCAGACTAATAAATACCCTTTAAAAAAATCAGATTAATAAATAAAAAAAAAAATAAAAAAAAATCAAATCAACAAACTGCATGCGTTTTTATAACGCAACTCTCATTAAAAAAAGAAAAAGAAAAAAAAAAAGAAAAAAAAGAAAGAAGAAGAAACAAAAAAATCAACACGTAACTGAGCAACTTAACTCAAGTTACTCAATACTATAATAAACGGCTAAAGTATAAAATCCTAAATAAACGACGCAGTTTTGTAACTCTGAAGAATCTACTACACGTCTACACGCACACCTAAGAAGCCATCTCAGCCTTTTTGTTCAAATGAACGCAGCGTTTATATTTTACTTAAACACAACGTTTTGATAAAAGACTTGGAAGTGTCCACGTCATTGTCGTCTTCCTTGGTCTTAATCCTTAATATCTCTGAAACTTCTAAACACATGAACAGTAGAAGTGTGAAATAAGGAAGTAAAACACAGAAACGTAATCCTGGTCCTCCTGAAAATTTTGCCGGTAGTGTTGATGCCCCTGGAATGCCCCCCCTTAACAATTCATCAGGGGCAAACTTGCCCACCTATTGCCGTGGTTTTTTTTTTGTTTTGTCCGTCTTAACTGAAACGTTTTTCATTTCTGTAAGGCAAAAAAAATAAATACAGAGTCGAGAGGTTGAAGAAGCGTCCGGATGAAGGTGGAGGACAAGCTGACAAGTGACAAGGCAACATTTTTTTTTCCTTGTCTCCATAAGGATCAAAACGCACCGTCAAATTAAGTCTACAAAGAGTCAAGACTCATCACTCAGCAGCCAAGTCTACAACTCTATAAACTTGAGACTGCGGCTACAAGGACAACTGGACAAGGACGGATTGGATCAAAAAATCATCAGAAGAGATCTAAGTCTAACATGCAGTGGTGTCCTTTTGGAGACTTAAATCATAAAATCAAAAGTAAAAAGTAATCACTCACAAAAAAAACATGTAAAAAGTAATTTACTGTAGTTTAAAGATCTTGGACTGAGATCTAATTAACCATAATAAACAATTAACAAGCAGTGGAGTGGGGCTATAGATTACAGCTAGCGCTTGAAGTCTAAAAAAAAATTGTTATTCAGATTCTCAAAGCTGTGTGGAGCCGTGTGCCAGTGCGTGACTATGCGTGTCAATGGTGTCATAGATTGAATGTCAAATCATAAAATACGTTTGTTTTTCTATAGCTTCGGCCTTCACTCTTCAGATCTTGTGAGTCGTGGCTTGAAAAATAAACACTGATGTTGTTAGGTATTTCTTCCGACTGAAAGCATTGAGTTCGTCTATACGGAGGACGAGGGTCAGACCCTCGTCCGACCCTCGTCCTACGTGGCACTATTTTTTTTTTTTTTTATTATATTCTTTGATTAAAAAAAAAAAAAAAAAAAAACGAAAACTATGGTGTATAGAAAACGCATCTGCCATTTTCTTCCCCCCATTTTCAGAAAACTTTCATCCCAAAATTTCAAAATCCACTCAAAACTCACCCCATCTCACCGCCCACTGCAGTTCGCCGGCCACTTCTCTTCACAGCCCACCAGCTCCGGCCACTTCCCAAATCTTCCCCTCTCCACCGTACAAAACTCACCCCATCTCCAACGCCCACTGCAGTTCGCCGGCCGCTGCTCTTCACCGCCCACCAGCTCCGGCCACTTCCCAAATCGTCCCCTGTCCACCGTCCAACGGACCGGCCGCCGCCCACCAAGACGACAGGCCCACCCGACCGACAACGTCTCCCAGCTCTCTCTCTCTGATTTATTCATGGATTTTTTTTTTTTGGGTATGGGTAGGTAAGAAATGGGTTTGTTTATGGTTATTGATGGTTGGGATTTGGTTTTTTTCTTGTTTGAATTTTTTTTTATCCCCTTTTCTCTAAAATTCGTGCTTTTTTTTTTTGCCCATTTAGTTACTGTTCAAAATGGGTGTTTGAGAGGAGTGATTTTGTTTAATTTGGTGTTTGGGATTGTTTATTTTTTGAAATGTTTGGACCTAAACTTTGATATAGTTTCTGAGTATATTTCAAGACTGCAATTTTCACTTCAAATGTTCTATTATTGGCTTGTATTTGAGGTGTCGGTTTGTTGAATTTACTAGGCAAGTGTTTGATAGAATGCCAAAGTGGGAGTGAGCAATCAAAGATGGGCTTAATGTTGAATGGGATTTATTTGAGAGAATGCCTGCTGGAGACAAGGCAAATGAGATTAGGATTGAAAACTAGGCAAATGAGTGCAGAATCTCTTTTGTTCCTTTCTCTGATTTTGAAGAGAGGGAAGGGAATCCAACTTCATTCTGGTTCTGGTCACCATATTGTCCTCTTACTTTTACTTTTTTTTTTATTTACTTTCATGTTTGTAACAAAGGTTCTAAATTTGGGAATAAGCTTCCCCTCTGGGTTTGTACAGTTGCAGTCAAGAAAAATGGGGAGAGGGGTGTTATTTGCTTTATTCTATCTTTATTTTGTACAATTGCAGTCGAGAAAAAATGAGCTCATGGAGCTGTTCCACACCAAAACCCTCTTGCTTTGCATAACTCCTATAATACTCATGAAGTTCCTCTATGGAGCCAAATAGCATCCCTTCCTTAGGTTGCTCAACATTTTTAACTTTATCTATGAGCTTCAACTTGGAACTGCAATTTTCCACACCATCTTTCAACTGTTCATCAACTACTGTTTCTATTCCATCTTCATCTATGAGCTTCAGTTTGGAACTGCAATTGTCCACACCATCTTTCAACTGTTCATCAGCTACAGTTTCTATTCCATCTATATTAACATAAATAAAACATTATGTGAAGAACCCAACCATTTTTCTAATATTCACTCTACTACGATATGTTACAAAAATTAAAAGTAAGAATTAAAGGCCCAATATACCATTTTCAAGGTCCATGTGAATGGGCACAACATCATCAAATTGTTCATGTATCAACGAACAATCTTCTTGGCATTGTGACTTCAAGGCTGATTGCTCAAAGTCCATCTAAGAGTTATTTTGCATAAAAAATTTAATCAATCAACTATATTTAATCACTTGAGTGAATATAAAGCATATGGTAGAAACAAAAAATATATACATATACATAATATAGATCTTATCATAAGGAAGAACTAAGATGTTATGTGCATATAACCCGATCAAACAAAGCAGCACAATCTTAATTTATACCATCATCTTTAATTTATTTTTACACTACTTGAACAAAATTTAGGAAAAATTTCACAAAAAACACTAACCACAAGATTACACAAACCAAAAAAAATCCTCACGTACCCATGTACCAAAACACAGACTAAGAACAAAAATCCAATTAAAAAGTATTGCTATGGAGAACACAAAAATCTAATGATTGTTCTGTCCAAAGGTAAAAAAAAAATGTAAAATCGTTTTGCAATGAAACGAGAGATCAAATTTTTTTCAACCACCGATTTATTCCCAGTAATCACAAAAGAAAAAATAAAAAAAAGGAAAAAAAGTGATAATCCCTCCACCACAAACCAAACAAGGCCAGGAACAAAAAAACATAGAGAACAGCAAGAGAAGCAAGCATTGCACAAAAGAGAAAGCAAATATTTGAAAGTATACGAATACAAAAACCAAAGCCAGATTTAGACCCATCAAACCAGATTTCAGAAAAATCAAACTCTAAAGAAAGAGATGAGAGATTGAGAAAACCTGAGATTTGTTCACACTGGGAGAGAAGGAGGCGTCACACAGGGAGGGGAAGCCCGGCTCTAGCGCTCCTCGTCAGAGATCTGCGGAGAGAGGGAGACTAACCGGAGATCGGCGGTCCTCGTCGTCGGCTCTGGCGCAGCTTCTCGTCGGACCTGGACGGAGATCCGCAGTGCTCGTGGGCCGTCGGTCTGCTGGGTCCGAGAGAGAGACAGAGAGAGCTGGGAGAGGGATGGTGTTGGTAGGTGGGCCGGTCGTCTAGGTGGGAGGCGCTCGGTCGGTGGGCGGCGATCGGTCCGTTCTGCTGGGTCCGAGAGAGAGAGAGAGAGAGAGAGAGCTGGGAGAGGGATGGTTTCGGTCGGTGGGCCGGTCGTCTAGGTGGGAGGCGCTGAGCTGGGAGAGGGATGGTGGTCGTCTAGGTGGGAGGTGCTCGGTCGGTGGTCGGAGAGGGTGAGAAATGGGGGGAAATTTTGGACATCTTTGTCTGTAAGTCTCTTGTCCCGCGTTTTCATTGTTTTTTTTTTTTTTTTTTTTTTAAATCAAAGAATATAAAAAAAAAAAAAAAAAATAGTGCCACGTAGGACGAGGGTCGAACGAGGGTCTGACCCTCGTCCTCCGTATAGACGAACTCGAAAGCATTCAAACCGTCCAAAATATTTTCTAAACATAATTTAGCCTTTAGGTATGTAATATACTTTTATATGGATTAAAATTAAAATTTTTCTATTTAAATTATTTTATTTATTTATTTTGTTTAAATTGTTTTTTTTTCTATTTAATTGTTTATAAACATATAATTTTTGTTTCATATTTTAATTATATAATATATATAATTGTAGTTGCTTGAGATTATGGAGAATAATAATTCAATTGAACTACAATCAAATTCTAAACAACATTTAAAATACATATCTATAAAAAAGACCTCGTCAAACACTTGATCATAATTTTTTACAAATACAATATGAAAAAAAAATTTTAATTAATTTTTGTTGAACTGTTTTTATTTATTCATCGAAAAAAAAATTCTAGACTCCCTCATTTAAAATTTTAGCTTCGCTACTGTTAATACACATATAAATTAATATTTCATAACAAATAATTTATATTTAAATATAAAAACTTACATAAACATTTTTTATTATTTAATAATAAACATAAAACAAATTAGTGTAAAAACTTCCATGAACATTTTTTATCATTATTGTTCTGGCTGAAGTTTGAATTCGTGTATGCTTTGCAAAACAAAGCAACAAAAATAATACTTGTAGTCAGAACAAAACAACAAAGCAAAAAATAAAAATAAAAGTGTCCAAAAAACTTGAGGTATAAATACCCACTAAACTTTCTTTTCTTTTTTATTCTCTCTTTTTTTTTTCTTTTTTTTTTTTTGGACTAAATTTGTTCCTTTTTTATATATATATATATATGAGTCACCGAACTTGTTGAGGGTACGAATATCAATGGCAAAGGTTTATTCTAAATGGTTTATTTCAAATTTTCAAGTGTCTCTTCAAGTCTTTCAAATACATACACATTGTTCAAAAAAATAAAAATATGCACACACGCAGAAAGAGATCGATAGAGAGCTAGAGGATACCTGGAGATATATATACACTAGACCATTGACTTTTCAAGATTATCTCTACAAGTCCTTCAATCACACGCACGGCAGAGAGAGATAGAGAGGTAGAGGAGTACCTGAACTCCTGAAGATATACACTAGTGTCATATGACTAGCTTTGTCATATTCAATTAAAAGTAAAAAATTAAAAAAAAAAAAAAAAAAATCCTTATGGGCAGACACGTACGTACGATAGACTGATCACTAGAGCCTTCTCCTACTTAGTAGAAAAGAAATCTCCTTCACCTAGTCAGTAGCTTTGTCATATTCAATTAAAAGTAAAAAAAAACAAAAAACTTCGTAGCCATCTCCTCCTAGTGATCAGTAGCCTACTCCTTTACTAAATCAAGAGTACCAATTTTTCCATCTCTACCTAAGTCCATCTCTTTCCAATCTGTTTCTTCCTGTAATATTTATGACTATCACGCTTCCCCTTCTCTACCCCTCCATTCTGTTTTCCTGAAATCTCTCTCAATTCTCGCTAGCTAGCCTTTCTTCACCACAGACTTTGAATGATATCTGTAGCTTCAAATTCCACTCAACCGAGAAAGAAGACATATATAAATGAGCAAGAAACGTGAAGAATTTTGCTTACAGATTGTGTCTTCTTTGCCTACGAGACGGCTGATCAGAAGATTAATTTTGGCTTGTGATCACGGCTGATCAGGAGATAAATTTTGGCTTGTGATCAGTGTGTATTATAGTTATATATCTTCTGTTAATCCAAACAACCGCAGATAATGATGGAAGAGGAGATAAAGATGGAAGAGGATATCAAGGGATAGTTTTTTGAAATTTTAGGAAGCTGGTCGATATTCTCAGTTCTTCTAACATCATTTTATCCAAACGCTGGTAAATTGCAAAATTATACCGGCGTTTAGTAGTAAAACGTCGGCAAAACTAATAATTACCAGCGGCCAACCTAAAACGCTGCAACAGAATTGGGTTGGCCGCTGCCGTTCCAAACGCTGGCCAAGCCTCAATTTTTTGTAGTGAGTCATGAAATTCTTTTTATAATGGCCCATTGGAGCATTAAATGTAGTTTTATATCTACCATAAATAACTGAAATTTATTTATTTAAAAAAATAAATAAAACAAATGAAAAAAAACCAGTTTTTATTAAATTAAAAAACGAAAAAGAACAATTTTTTTTTAAAGAAAAAAAAATAACTGATATTTATTTATTTATTTAAAAAAAATAAAACAAATGAAAAAAAAAACCAGTTTTTATTTAATTAAAAAAACGAAAAATAAAATTTTTTTTAAAAAAAAAAAGAAAAAAAAAACTGAAAATTATTATTTTAAAAAAATAATAAAAAACAGTTTTAATTTTTAATTTTTTTGTTGGAGTAATTTTTTGTTATTTTATATTTTTTAAATAATTTTTTTTAGTTTTTATTTTATTTTAATAATTTTATGAAGGGCATTTTTGTCATTAGGGGGACATTGATATTTTCTGGTAGTTTAAGGGGGGAGATTGACACAATTGGTAGTTTGGGGGGTACATTGACAATGATGTGATAGTTTGAGGGGTTATGTGTACTTTTCCCAAAAAAATAATAATAAAAAAGAAACTATTGGTTTTTCTTTTCTTTGAATTTTTTCTCTCGTGTTATCAAATTTATAATTTTTGAAATCAAATTAATTTTCACTAAAAAAAAATAAAAATAAAAAGTGTGAACAAATATTTTTTTTCGGAAGAGTATTATTTACATGTAGATGATGAGATGAAAAAGTACCAAACATTTCCCAAAACTGCAAATTCCAATCAATGGAGTTTTCACAGCTAGCTGGAGGTTCAAGTGCTGGAAGTGAGCTGGAATAAGCACGTGATGAATGAGTTAATTATAGTTAGTTAATTAGTTAGACTTTCTGTTTAATTTAATTGGTTAATCTCTTTATATAAAGGCAGAACACTTTGTATGATCATTTATTCATATATTCATTAATCATCAAGAGTTGAATATTCATTCTTCCACATTCTCTTTTTTTTCAATATGGTATCAGAGCAATTTTATGGTTGTTCTTCATCTTTCTCTTCTCTCTATTTCATGGAGTCTCTATCTTCGCCTTCCATGGACTCTTCTTCTACAACTTCTGCCATGGTGGATAATTCTAATCCGTTCTACTTGCACAATGGTGACATTCCAGGAGCTACCCTGGTCTCTCAACAACTTGTTGGAGACAACTACAACACCTGGAGCAGATCGATGAAGATGGCTTTAATTGCAAAGAATAAATTCAGTTTCGTCGACGGAACGTTGTCGAAGCCTGATGCTTCATCGTCTGATTTTCTTCCATGGACTCGCTGTAACAACATGATTGTCTCCTGGATTTTGAAATCTGTTTCAGGAGAAATTGGTACCAGTATCGTACATATTGATACAGCTGAAGATATGTGGAATGATTTGAGGGATCGTTTTTCTCAAAAGAACGGTGCTAGGGTTTTTCAACTTCAACAAGCCATTTCTGCACTGTCTCAAGAAAATAACTCTGTGAGTAGTTATTTTAATTCTCTAAAGGGATTATGGGATGAGCTTAACAATTACCGTTCATTCCCTCCATGTTCTTGTGGAGCTATGAAAGTTCCTGTGGAGTATAGGGATCATGAATATGTTTTTCAATTTTTAATGGGGTTGAATGAAACATTTTCACATATTAGAGGGCAGATTTTGTTGATTGACCCTCTGCCCCCAATAAACAAAGTTTTTTCCATGATTCTTCAAGAAGAACGCCAGAGACAGATTGTTTCTTCTACTGGTATCCAGAATAACAACACCGCTGCTATGATGACAACTGCACCACAGACTCGATCACAAGCATATAAGCCAAGGTTTGGTAGGAAAGATAGGCCGAAATGTGCTGATTGTGGAAGGGAATGTCACACAGTTGACAAGTGCTACAAGTTACATGGATTTCTACAAGGCTACAAGTTCAGGGGGGGCATAAAGTTCGTCGTTTGAAGAAATTTTTATACGGTTTGAAGCAAGCTTACCGACAATGGTTTTCAAAAATTTCGAATGCTTTACTTAGTCACGATTTTACACAATTGAAATATAATTATTCTCTTTTCGATCACAAGAAAGCATGGTTCTGTTTACATTGCATTGTTATAAGTTTACGCGGATGATATTGTTTTAATTAGCAAGTAATGATCCTAATGCCAGGTCGGATATTACCCAGCTTCTCCACAAACAGTTCAAGCTTTAAAAATCTTGGCAATCTTAACTTCGGTCAATAGTCACATTTTCCTTTCGTTTTCTTCTATGTTTTTTCTAGTTTTGTAAGAAACAAAATCATATAGAGAACAATGAACTAATAAATAATAATTGATATGATAATTGTAAATACATAGAATAGTTAATTGTACATAGAAATGAAAGAGTGACAAGTACAAAAAAATTTAAAAAAGAAAAAGAAAAAAGAGTATATCTATGTTAACATAAATAAATTCTTGATTTCGAAATAATTTAAATTAATGAATAATAATTATATAAAATGCTAAATTGTTAATTTTGTTCAAATACCGAAAATCCCACCTAAGGGTGCTTGGTATTTAAATCAGAACAGGAGCTATTTTTCCTACATATGTGGTTATCAAAATTTGTATGTATGTATGTATGTATGTATGTATAGTATATGTTGCAAAAATAAAAATAAATAAATAAGAAATAAAAAGAAATAAAAAAGTCAATAGTTATGTCAATAGGTGGTAAAATATCATTTCTCTATTATATATTATATTGTGTTATGTGGAAAGCCCTTTTTTTTCTTTTTTCTTTTTTCAGTGGCACTGAGAATATATAAGACAAGCCGCATTGTGGAAGACCTGGTAAATTGATTTTCAACACTTGCTTGTGACCGTCAACTGTGTTTTAATTAATGTTGAAACTAATAGGAAATATATTATATTTTTTAAGACTCGTGACATGCAAAAAAGAAAAAAGCGAAAGAAAGATAAACAGACAATTACAAAAGAACATAAAATTTACGTGGTTCGATCTGTTAGTGTACACACATCATCCGAGCTTCATATGGAAAGACTTCCCCATGCAGCACCTCCCAACAAGGCAAGTCTTACCTGTGCAGCCTCCCATGAACCCGCACATCATTCCATCATAGCAGCAAAAATGTCAACCTTGCATCACGCTCATCACAGCTGTCTACACCCTACAAGAAAGGAAAGCATCATAGCAGCACAAGGAAAGTAGTGTTGTTGTGATCCCAAATCTGTGTGCAACATAAATAGAAAATTTTCAATCCCTGTAATCAAGCAATTCCCTGTAATCGCAATCCCATTTCTGTATTACTGCAGCTGTATTCGCTAGTCATAGTATAGGCAACTCTGTATAAATACCTATGTATCATCACTAACATCATTGTGAAATATCATACAATTTCCTTCTAAACTCAAACTGTTTCATGGTATCAGAGCCTTCACAGGCCAACGCCTTTCCTATCTCAATTATTCTCCTTTTCAGTTTCTCCAAATGGCTTCCTCATCTGCAACCCCTGCTGCTACCCCTGCTTTCACTCTCCCAAACCTCACTCACTTCTCATCTATCAAACTTGAGGGTCCGAATTATCTCCCCTGGACTACTTAGCTTGCGCCTATTCTGAAAGCACATGATCTCATGGGCATTGTGGATGGTTCTGAACCCTGCCCACCCAAATTCCTGCCTGGTGAAGATGGCAAGGAGATGCTGAATGCTGCCTATTCTGTTTGGCAAAAGAAAGATCAATATGTTCTGAGTTGGATCAATGTCCATCTCAGTGAATCTGTTCTCTCCACTATTTATGGATTCCAAACTTCTCAACAAGTTTGGACTTCCTTGGCAACAAAATTTGCTTCCTCTACCCGGTCCCATGTCTCCCATTTGAAACGGCAACTTCAGACACTCAAGCAAGGCTCCAAAACTTGTTCTGAGTACCTGAAGACTGCTCAATCTTGGTCCAATCAACTTGTTGCCATTGGCAAACCCATTGATGATGAGGACCTCATCTCCTACATCATCAGTGGCCTTAATCCCTCCTTCAACGCCTTTGTCACAGTCTTCTCCATGACCTCCAAAGACAAGGAACCTTCATTTACTGAATTTCAAGATGAATTACTCTCCCATGAGATGCTGCTTAATCAACAACAAGAAGTCTCCTCGGATGGCAGCACCTTTGCTCTTGTTATGCAGAAGCAAAATCGGCCTTTCAAATCTGGCCCTCCAAACTACCACAACAGGAAAGCAAAGAACATACCCTTCAACAGATTTTCACCAAGGCCTGGACCTCCCAAGCCCTTCAACAATTCTGGTGGACACCAAGCTCCTCTACTGTTGCCGACCCCTCCTCAGCCTGGGTTCTCTTTCAACAACCCCAATCGACCCCCTTGCCAGATTTGTGGCAAAACCAGCCACCAAGCTCTAGATTGCTTCCACCGGATGGATTACTCCTTCCAAGGAAGACACTCTCCATCTCAGTTGACAGCAATGGTGGCACACATCAACTCTGAACTTGAAAATCAGCAATGGCTTGCCGACAGTGGGGCCAATGCCCACATTACAAATGAGTTGGAAAACCTCTCACTTCAACAACCATTCAAAGGCAATGACTCGGTGGCTGTTGGCAATGGAGCTGGCCTGTAAATTGAGAATACTGGTTCCACTTTTCTCAACTCTCAAAACTATCATTTTCACCTTAAAAATGTCCTGCATTGTCCCCATGCTGCCACTAAACTCTTGTCAATCCAAAAATTTTGTCAGGATAATCATTGTTATTTTATTCTCACTTCATCTCATTACTTTGTGAAGGACATCTGGACGCATGCAACACTACTGGAAGGAAGGAGTGAACATGGCTTATACCCTTTACGGTTTCGAGGCTCTTCTTTCACAAGCACCAATAAGACTTTTCCTACCTTCACATCCCTACTTGGCTTCAGAACCACACCTGATGTATGGCACTCTAGGCTAGGCCATTCTTCTATTTCTACTGTCAATCATGTAATAAAGGCACATCATCTGCCTCTTTCATCAAATAAAATCAATAAGATTTCTTTTTGTGATTTCTGTCAACTTGGCAAAAGTAAACAACTCCCTTTCTCTCATTCTTCTCGAATAAGCACTAAACCATTGGAACTCATACACATTGACATTTGGACCTCCCCTACACCTTCCATGAGTGGCTGCAAATACTATATAATCTTCATAGATGACTTCTCTCGGTTTTCTTGGCTTTACCCACTTCACTATAAATCTGATGCCTATGACACCTTTATCAAATTTAAGCTTCTAACAGAAAACCAACTCTCCTCTCCCATTAAACAACTACAAATTGATGGTGGTGGAGAGTTCAATTCCACCCGATTTCACACCCGATTTCAAACCCTTCTCACACAAAATGGCATTCTTCATCGCAAAACCTGTCCTCATACCTCCCAGCAGAATGGAATAGCTGAAAGAAAACTAAGGCATGTTCTTGAAACTGGTCTTACCTTGCTAGCACACTCGGGTCTCTCTAATAAGTTCTGGGTTGATGCCTTTCTCACCTCCATCTATGTCATCAATCGGTTGCCCACACCTGTCCTTAACAACTCCTCACCCTTTGAACAAATCTATCACAGAAATCCAGACTACTCCCTCCTCAAAGTCTTTGGCTGCAAGTGCTTCCCTTTGCTTCGTCCTTACACTTCTCACAAACTAGACTTCAGGTCCAAACCCTGCATCTTCCTTGGCTACTCCTACAAAGGATACCGCTGCTTCGATCCTCTTACTCAAAATGTTTACCTCTCAAGGCATGTGGTATTTGATGAAGCCTCATTTCCAGCAAAGGAGACAGCCAATTCACACCTTTCTGCCACAGGTACTGCTGCTCCTGATGTTCCTTCTCTGCTGTCTGTAAGTCTTTCTCCTCCTAATTTCTCTCCCTCTATCACTTTACCCACTGTTCCACACACCTCTCATTCTGCAATTCCTGCAGTAACACCAACCTCACCTTCTCCCCCCATTGTCAACCTTGCTGTCCCACCTCCCTTACTACCTTCTACCACACCACCAACCTCACCATCCCTACCCACCCCTGCTCCTACCACTAAGCCACCTAGCAGCCCTATCCCTTATCCTCCTATAGCACCTCTATCCCTTGCCCCTCTTTCTCCCATCAACTCTGCCCTTGCCTTAATTTCCTGCTCTCTCCCTCTCTAACCCCTTACCCGAATTATCCCCTTCCCCTTTAAACCATACACTTGAAACTTCATCCTCACCTCCTACCTCTCATTTACCTCTCCCTACCCTTCCCACCAACCTGCCCTTGGTTCCATCTCATCATATGCTCACTCGGTCACAAACAGGGTCTACCAAACCCAAAACCTATCCTGATTACAAAATGTTTTATACCTCCAAACATTTTCCAGCTTCTTTGCCTGCAGCTTCCACTGAGACTGAGCCTTCCTGCTACTCTAAAGCAGCCTCCGATGCTCGATGGAGGGCTGCTATGTCCCAGGAATTTGAGGCCTTAACTGCCAATGGTACCTGGACATTGTGTCCAAGACCTCTTCATCAGAAAGTCATTAGAAACAAGTGGGTCTACCACATTAAGCATAAACCGGATGGCAGTATAGAGAGGTTCAAGGCTTGGTTGGTAGCCAAGGGGTTTGAGCAGCAAACCGATGTTGATTATACTGAAACCTTCAGTCCAGTCATTAAAGCCTCTACCATCCGAATTGTTCTAGCCTTGGCAGTTCACTTTAATTGGACCATTCGACAATTGGATGTCTCCAATGCCTTCTTACATGGTTCTCTAATGGAGGAGGTGTACATGGAGCAACCCAGGGATTCATTGACCCCATCCAACCAGACCATGTCTGCCGCCTTCACAAGTCCATCTATGGACTCAAACAAGCTCCTCGGGCTTGGTTTACTTGTCTCTCATCCACCCTGCTGGAACTTGGTTTTGTGGCCTCCTTGGTCGACTCCTCTCTTTTCATTTTCATCTTGCATAATGTTAAAATCTATCTCTTAATCTATGTGGATGACATTATTGTCATAGGAACTCACAAGGAAGCTATTACCTCACTGATTTCTGCATTGCAGCTCAAATTTCCAGTAAAAGATCTTAGCCCTCTCAACTTCTTCCTTGGCATTGATGCACACCGGTCTCAAGATGCCTTGCACCTCAGTCAGACCAAGTACATCACTGACCTGCTGCACCGCACCCGCATGCTTGGTGCTAAACCAGCATCCTCTCCCTGTTCCTCCGGTTCCAAACTGTCAAAGTTTGATGGTACTCAGCTCTCAGATCCAACTGAATACCGGCAGGTGGTTGGTGCCCTCCTGTACTGCACCCTCTCACGTTTTGAGCTTGCTTTCTCTGTTAATCAGTTGTGCCAACACATGCACAACCCTTCTTCCACCCACTGGTCTGCTGCCAAGAGGGTCCTCCGGTATCTCAAGAACTCCATTGACCATGGCTTACTCTTCACCAAAGGTCCTCTTCACTTACAAGCCTTCTGCGACTCGGACGGGGCTGGTAGTCCGGATGATCGCCGCTCCACTTTTGGATTTGGGGTGTTTCTTGGTCCTTGTCCCGTCTCCTGGAATGCTAAGAAACAGGCCGTGGTTTCTCGCTCCAGCACTGAAGCCGAATACAGAGCTCTAGCCCTTACCACTGCTGAGCTCTTTTGGTTGCGGATGCTCTTCAAGGAGCTTGGCATTCGACTGCATCAAGCTCCCACATTATGGTGTGACAATGTCAGCGCACTGGCCCTTGCTTCTAATCCAGTTTATCACGCCCGCACCAAACACATCGAGGTGGACTATCACTTTATCCGAGAGAAGGTTGTTAATGGCGACATTCTTCTCAAATTCATCTCCACTCTTGATCAGACTACTGACATCTTCACCAAAGGATTGTCCTCAGCTCGGTTTGCTGAACTCAAGTCCAAGCTCATGGTCACTGCCCTTCCCATTCGCTTGCGGGGGGATGTTAGTGTACACACATCATCCGAGATTCATATGGAAAGACTTCCCCATGCAGCACCTCCCAACAAGGCAAGTCTTACCTGTACAGCCTCCCATGAACCCGAACATCATTCCATCACAGCAGCAAAAATGTCAACCTTGCATCATGCTCATCACAGCTGTCTACACCCTACAAGAAAGGAAAGCATCATAGCAGCACAAGGAAAGTAGTGCTGCTGTGATCCCAAATCTGCGTGCAACATAAATAGAAAATATTCAATCCCTGTAATCAAGCAATTCCCTGTAATTAGGGGTGTGCAAAACCCGCAATCCCAGCCCCACCCCGCAGCACCCATCCCACCCCGCCCCGCAGAGGACCGGGTTTTCAAGTTTTTTTGCGGGTTAGGGTCTTAATTTGAGAAATTTATGCGGGGCGGGGCGGGTTGCGGGTTTATCCTTTTAAAAAATGCGGGTCCCCGCCCCGCACCGCACAAATGAGAAAAAATGAAAAAAAATAAAAAAGGGATCCACTAGCTCATTTTATTGTGTGAGAAATACCATTTTTATGGTTCAATTTCATGGGATTTTAAAGTGTACACATTTTTATTGTATTGTTATTTGAAATAATCTTTTCATTACTTCTGGAAAAGACAAGAAAATTGATTACATGGAATAGTGAAATATTATAACTTTTTATTCTTTACATTTATTCAATTATGCTTTGTTGATGGGAGAAAATAAAAATCATGTTTCTTAGAATTTTATCTTATAATTAATAGGGCTTTTAGTTTAAAAGGATAATTCCATGGAAAATGTTCTTGAATGGAAATATGAATTTAATTTTTTATTTAAAAAATCAATATTTTTTTGAATTTTTATTTTTTTAATAAATAAAATCAAAATTACGTAAATGCCACTCAAAATACCCGCCCCACCCCGCAATACCCGCAATCCCCGCACCGCAGTGATCCGCCCCGCACGGTTAGTCTTTATTAAGTGCGGTTTGCGGGTTGGAAATTTCCAACCCGCAAAAGTGCGGGGCGGGGCCAAAAAAGGCGAAAACCCGCCCCGCCCCGCCCCATGCACACCCCTACCTGTAATCATGCAATCCCATTTCTGTATTACTGCAGCTGTATTCGCTAGTCATAGTATAGGCAACTCTGTATAAATACCTATGTATCATCACAAACATCATTGTGAAATATCATACAATTTCCTTCTAAACTCAAACTGTTTCACGATCACTAGTAAGGGCTACATCCACATAGTTGCAACATATTTCACTATGATGAAGAAAATAATACAAGAGACTTTTACAATTTAAAGATATTGATTAAACTATTCAACTCTCAAACTTCTCTATAAAAACCATAGAAAAGACCTCTCAAGGGTTCCACAATTTTTCCATAACAACAGAATCTTATAACAAGTCTTTATATAAAAAAATCGGAGTCTTATAAAAATTTTCCCTCTCAAGGTTTCCACAAACTCCTGTGTTCGGATGCCTCTAGGGTTCCGTAACTTAATGTCCCGCTTGTCCAGACATGCCAAGAAAAATGTATTCTTTGGAATACCTGTCTGGACGGGCCTCGTAAAATACTAACCCCTGTAGTTCCTATACGGATAGGAACTCCTGCAATCTAGACAATCTCCACAGCCCAACAGAAACGTGTTCTATGTCTAAAATTTACCGTTGGATTAGCACTTAAAAAATAAAAAAATAAAAAATAAAAAATCAAGGGTTGAATTTCACTTGCACGTCATTCTAGTTGTATGAAAGTCGTACAAAAATCTACTAAATAAAATTTGTCACTGGAATATATGTCATTTAAACGTTCTTTTGAACATCCAAAGCATAATAACTTCAAGGAAACTTTAAAAAAAAATCCAAGGAAACTTACTTATCCAAATAATTCGTTTATCTAAATTTTTTTGATTGTTTTTTACAAATATTCCAATAATTATTTATTCATTTGAATTGGATACGCTTTTTTAAGAATGTTTCTTTCATTTATAACACATGCTATGCTAGAAAAAATGCTTGGAACAAAACATAGCTAAATAAAGCTAGTCCCACTGTCTACCTCCCCAAACACGGACACGAATAGTTTACATTTCATTTGAAATTTATGGTATCTATTTTATTATTAGGATTTAAAGTTAGTATATTTAACGATGTACGTAATTACGTACATCCTAAAAAAATTATGACATATCACAGGGACCAACAATGCAATTACATCCGTATTCCAGCACATTAGAAAATTCTAATCTCGGATCATTAATAATTTGACATATTGTAATGATCATAAAATTAATTAATTAATAATTAATTCAAAGTATTACTTGTAACGCTCCCGATGTAATTAACTGGTACGTAATTAACTAATTAGAAATGCTACCTATAAAGACAAATATAAGAACGTTCTACTGTTAGACATTATGTTCATGAGTTTTTATAGGGAAAGGAAAAAATCAGCTCTAACAAGTTTTAGTTTATTTATATATAAAAAAAAAGTTTTTGTTTACACTACAAAAAACTCTACAATTGGCCGCGTGTCTACAGTACCTGTTACTGTAGACACGCGTCCAATTAGCCACGTGTATACAGTACACGTGGCTAGAAGTATGCGCATCACAGTTGGCCGCGTGTATTTTTTACACGTGGCCAATTGTTTTTATCAAATATATATTAATAAAAACAAATTTTATTAAGTTTTGTATATGGCCACGTGTATTAAATACACGTGGCTAATTGTTTTTATTAAATATATATTAATAAAAGTAAATTTTATTATGTATATATACGTATAAGATAACTGGCCGCGTGGCTTTAGAATTTGTGAAGATAGCAGTGGCGCGCGGGACAATTCCCGCGCGCCACTGCACAGTAGTTTCAAATGTAAAAAAAAATTTCGTTAAATACCACTGCACAGCGCGCAGCACAGATGTTCTCTCTCTCGGTACCGCTCTCTCTCTCTCCTCTGTATCTCTCTGTCTCTCGCTCTCTCTCTCTCCTCTGTATCTCTCTGTCTCTCGGTATCGCTCTCTCTCTCTCCTCTGTATCTCTCTGTCTCTCGCTCTCTCTCTCTCTCCTCAGTATCTCTCTGTCTCTCGGTATCGCTCTCTCTCTCCTCTGTATCTTTCTGTCTCTCGCTCTCTCTCTCTCTCTCTCTCTCTCCTCTGTATCTCTCTGTCTCTCGGTATCGCTCTCTCTCTCTCTCTCTCTCTGTAATACCCCCGACTTTTTAATTGGTTTTTTTTTTTTTTTTAAAAAAAAAAAAAAAGAAAAAAAAAAGAAAAAAAAAGAGAAGCTTATTGAGTAAGTTAAGTTAACTTATTCAATAAGTAGAAAAAAAAAAAAAAAAAAATTCACAACTTGCACGGCAAGTTGTCTTGTTTATTAAAATTTTTTCTCTCTTCTTTCTTTTCTGCATCTTCCTTCTTCGTTACTTTTTCTTTCTCTCTTCTTCCTTCTTTCTTTCCTTCCACTCGAGACACGGTGAGACAGAGAGAGTTGCAGAGAGAGAGAGAGAGAGAGAGAAGCAGAGATGAGAGACCGAGAAAGATTGAGAGATTAGAGAGAGAGAGATCGAGAGTGAGAGTCGGGAGAAGCACCGACCGGTGACCCAAGCCGTGGGTCCCGATCCGTCGACGGACAACGCAGGCAGAACGGATGACGCCGGTGGGTGGTCTGGAGCGCGATTTTCGACAGACCCGGACCCGATTTCCGGCGAGTAGTGGTGCGATTTCCGGTGGATCGTTGGCCGGTTGAGCTGGGAGTGAATTCCGGCGGTTCTGGCCGGGAATCCGGCGGACCCAGTGCCAGTTTCCGACGAACCCGTAACCCCGAACCCATCAAGGCCGTGACCCGTAACCCAGAACTCATGACCCGTAAGTGCAACCCGACCGACCCATCAAAACCGAAGAAGACCCGATCGATGGTGGCCAACGCTAGCGATTTTTCGGCGACCCAAGCCTGTTCTTCCGGCGGTTCAGTGAGGAATTTCCGGCAATTCCTAGTGAATTTTATGTGAAATTTCTAAGGTAAATTCCTATAATCCACTTTGATTTATTTTGGGAAATGATTTATGAGTTTTGCTGGATTTGTGTTGTTTGGTAGTTCTTGGAAGAACTGGGTAGAACTAAATTGGAATCCCTGTTTTTGTACCAGCCGAATATGGGTTCTGTGATGTTGGTCATGCGTGAGTGGTTTTTGGTTGAGTTGGATTTTATGGATTTTAGAGATGGGTATTGTGGAGATTTTCTGTGGAAATGGATTGAAAAGGGGAATGGAAGATTTTGATATAGATTTCTGTTTGGATGATAGTCCTGGAAATTATTTATTTTCTTTGATTAATTTAAGAGTAAATTTTGATATTTTGATTTGTAGTCTTCGTCAAATTGGTACTGGATTTGGGAGATAACCAGTTTCAGTTAACATGAGTTGTTTTATGTTGATAATTCCAATGATTAGGAATTTGGAATCATGTAGAATATCGTTCGGTTTAATCTGGTTGTTGGATGAATTTTCTCGGATATTAAAGATTTTGGACATTAACTTCTGTCATGATTTCTTTCAAATTATTGATCTCTTTTGGTTAATTAAAAGTTTGATTTCCGAGTATTGATGATTTAGTGATGGATATTATTGTTGAATTAAGATCTTGATGGCAGTAATATTATTATGAAAAATTGACTGGTAAATTGAGTTGGTTTAATATCAGAATGTTAGGGTCGTGAACGTTTAGGACTAAGGATTGGGTAAATCATGGGGTTGCTATTATTCTTGGAAAATTTTCTGTGATTGGGCTGAGTGAGTCACACTTGTTGGTGATTTAGTCACTAAGTAATTATGTGAATTTATGGATGTTGTCAGGGTATAATTTGGAGTCTGTAGTTATGTATTTTGTAGTATATATTTATAAAGTATATTTTAATTAAGGTTTAGGCTACAAATTCTAGAATATTCTTCTAAGCTTCTTCTTTCAATTTATTAGGGTAAAAGGTCGATCCTGACGCTAATGGAAAGTCCAGGTAAGGGAACATAACTTTAAACCCCGGCGAATTTTTAAATAAAACCTTTTCAAAGAAAAACGTCGGGAATTTTCAAAAGACTCTTTCACTTTAATCTTACTTGCTCTTTTTCTTCAGTTATAACGATTCTTTTATGAAAGATAATTGAACCTCCATATGATTATATGATAGCTCTCAAGAATGAATGAGAAAACTATGATATGAAGATGATGATGATGAGATTGTGATTCTCAAAATATGTATATGTTATATGTGCACCATATGAATGAGGATGATGATGAGATTATGATATATGTGCACTATATGAACAAGATGATGAAACTATGCTGAATGTATGTTTTATGTGCATCACACAAAGTTTTGTCCCACGGCACCATAATGATGTGATCCGGATCTTATGCTGCTGATGATGGGTAGCGGGGCAACCACACCAAAAGTGTGGGGCTATCGGCCGGGGGGTCCTCACCTAGGGAGCTTCCTAACCCGGCAGCTCTCCCCTGTGACGACAGGATGAGCTATGGGTCCTTCGGGATCGGTCCTATGGACGAGCCCAACGTGCACCGCTCATGGTAAAAATGCGGAAGTGGGCCAGTGGTAGACAAAAACTTACACACTATGAATGATGATTACATATGCATATTTATTATTAATACTGATATTTCTGTATGCGAACTCTGAAAATTCTAAGTCTCTAAACTGAACTTTTATAATACCTTGTTCTATGTTGTGTTACTTACTGAGTTGTCGAACTCACCCCTTACCCCTTCAACCTTTTTCAGGATGCAATAATCAGGGTCACTTTTTGGTAATGGTATAGACCTCGCTAAGAGCAGTAGAGGATTTTTGGGGGATTGATGTAACCTTTAAAATGTATAGTGTGTTGCCCTTTTGATATTGATAGCTTTGTAAAGAATTATTAATAGAAAGGTCTAAAAATAGGAAGTTTTTTTAAATTTCTTTGTTGTAAATGCACGCTTTTATTTAGAATGTTTGTTTTTAGCACTTAAACTCACGTTTCCCTTATATCCCAAAACGGGGGCGTGACAACATGGTATCAGAGCATTTTGCTCTATGGACTATAGGAGTGGATCTTTTAGAGTCTAACTTTTATAAGATCTAGGGAGCGGATAGGATTTTGCATCATAGCAGATTGACTTTGTGAACCCTAGGATTGATCTTATTAAGGTTGAAGTCTCTAAGTTGGAATCAATACTAAGGAGTAAGTTATGATCAGTATCAAAGTATGATAGGTTTTCAAGACCTGTTTACTTAAGTGTTAAGTTGTACAATCTTTTGGAGGAGTAATAGCTGTTTTAAATTGCGTTGGTTATAGACCAACTTATTTTGGATGGATAGGTATTGATAACCATCATGATTTGAGGCATAGTTATGATTTAAGAAATGCTTTTAGAGTTATAGAAATACGGATGCTTGATAGTTTGGCAGATTTATGGACATTAAGTCAATAAATGTATTAAGCATCATATAGATATTGTATGTGCTTAGGGATAAATAATGAAGTTTTGAGATTACTTGACTTACTTTAGGATGTAAGCAAAGATATAATCTAAATGAGGAGATCTATCATCTGGAATCTGGTATCCTTTTAAAGATGGATATTTGATTTATAGATTGTAGATTCAGGTGTTTTAAGGACATATGAGGAAATAAGTTGATCAAGTAATTTGATGATCTTTGGAGCAATTATATTCTTATGATCTGATAACTTTAGTGAAGTTAGAATTTATTAATTGAGGAATGTTTGGAGTTTTCTAGAGGATAAGATAATCCATTTGATAAGATGAATCTTTCGGAAGATCTTAAGTTTGAGAAATGCTCTAATTATCATATTTGAGGATTGATCAATGGCATAATTAAATTGGATTGAGGGTAAGACTGAATCCATTGACCTATGAGGATAATAGTATTTATGCAGGATAAGAAAAAGATCATAGCACCTAAGTAAAGAATCAAAGGAATAAAAGTTCAAGGAATATGACAGTCTTAGAAGATCTTTGATTTTCTTTTAACCTCTTTGAGAAGATTGATCGGTTGTGATTGAGGATTATTATGGATTCATAAAAAGGACTGCAATGCCTTGAGGTATGGATTATTAATTCTTTAGGCATTTTAATTTGTAGGACCTGATAAAATCTGATATTTTGGTCTGAGAATTTTGAGGTTATGCAAGCAGTGGATTTGTTAATTAAGAATTTGGAGATAGGAATTTTGATCAATCAAGAATCAACCATTTGGGTAAATATCAATACCTAAGAATTGTTTATTAAGATATAGGTTGATACTTTCGGCATAATGATCAAGATCGGTTAGATCGTAGTTTGAATAAGTATAATGATAAGTTTCATGTTTATTACCAATTTTTGATCAACTATTTTCGCTACTAATGTGTGTGTGATTGACTGGTTGGATGAGCGCCTTTCTCTGTGATCGATTGTCCTTCGCTGCAATGACGACATAGAGGAATGCTAGGAACATGCAGTGGTTTAACAAAATCAGGATCACGCACTACGAGGCGAATGTCTACGCTCAAATCAAGTATTAATGCCGGGTAAGGTTACTATCATGCGAGGTAAGTGCGTAATTATTCTTGATACTAAATTGAGAAAAAATTAGTGCTCAACTGTTCGGATTAAGAATTTCTGCGTTTGAGAAGTGCATTGTTAGCCTAATAATTATGTTCATGTGGAGATAGGATACAATGAGACCTTTAGAACAAAATGGAGTTATTTTCAGAAGCCTGTGATTTTCTGATTTGGTAATCTAGTTTCCAGGTTGTAGTAAATTGTGAAGGAGATAATGTCTGATTCGATTGTTAGTAGGTTAAATTGATGCTCAGTCTTAGGAATGGATTTTAGTTGCTTTTGTTGTTAGGTAGGACTGTGGTGATTATCAATCTTAGTCATGAATTGAGAGTTTTGATATTCTATTATATGAGGATTTCTTAAATGATATCTAGATAATCAATTATGATCAACTGTTGAGATTCTAAGGAAAGATTTTCAACTTGATTTATACTGGCTAAGTATAAGGTTTAAAGGATTAATATCAATTTTATGATGGCAGCCAAAGATTACCGATTTCGATGATAGGTTAATATGGAGCTGAAAAGATATGATTTTTTGTTAGTGTTATAGAAATATGATTTGCAAAATTCTTGTTGGAAAACAATATGTTATGATTAAATCCCACTTTGGAGGTTAGTTGGTTCATTGGGATTAGAATAATGTTTATGGGATAATACTGTTAATATTATTTTGACTAGAATCATGATGAGTGGTAATGACAAATATGGAGACTAGGTTTTGGTGTATTACTGATATCGATGGTTAGTTAATTTTAGGAAAGTGAAAGATACTTCATGGAAGCCAATGAAACCGTTTCTATATCTGATAATATGATCAAGGGAACTGATTATGTTATTTGAGGTTTAAGCATTGGATTTTGAAATTTGCTGATTTACAGACTTGATGTTTATACTTGATGATCTTAGAATTTCTGCATCTTTATTAGATATTAAGTATACCGTTGATGATTAATTGATCTATACTTCGAGGTTAAATCTTGCCATGGAATGCAAGGATATTGCCTGATTTATAATTTGAGGTTTACCTATGATTGGAGACAAGATTTGAAAATGTTATTGTCTTGCACACTTTTTGTTGATAAAGGAAATAATGATATATTACTAGTTTATGGTCGTGGTAAAGTTTTGGGATGCTTGCTAATCTGAGTAAACAAAGTTATTTGGTGTTATCGTTGAAGGATCCTAAGGTCAACATCTTAGTCTTTCGCTAAACCAATTAAGGTTGATTGAGGTACTATTTTGATTTTAAATTCTTACTTGATGGAATTACTATGAGTGATATGATTTATGTATTGAAGTCAGAAGAATTAAAGACTGTCTTACTTAAGGATATGAAGGGTTGGATTCGGAGATAATGTTTAAGGATTTTCTAATGAAAAGGAACTTCAACCCCTAAGGATTTATTTAAGCATGGTCTTTTTATCGAGACGTTGGACTTTGAATAAGTTTCTTCCTTAGTGTTGGGCGTTGGAATTTCAATAACATGAGATAAAAGATTCTTTCTTGGGAAGCATCGAATAACAAAGTCAGAGCTATGTTTTTCGAAAGTAGAAGACCTAATCTAAATTAGGTGAGACTTTATTGGTTGAGTGTACCTAACAAGTATGTGACACCGTTTGAGCACGGGTATACTTTCTAGGGTTATGAAGAAGTATACGAAAATTTGCCAGTCCATATTGGATGAAGGTTGGTACCCTCGCCTTAGTCAGTAGATCGACTCATAGAATAGATCATGGTACTATATAAGATATTATTTTCTTACACCCTTTTCGAAAGGATAAGGACAGCCGCTTATCATGGTCGAGGTTTTCGTCTATGATAAGTTTATTTCTGAAAAGAAGTAGATGGAACTTTAACAATAGAAGTTAAGGTGGAATTTCAAGATATTGCTTAAGGTATTTTGAATACAATGATCTGATCAGGTACTACGGACACAGACGAACAAAATAGACGAGCTTTACAATAAGAGCAGACCTTTACATTGAAGCAGAGAAATGGAAACGATGTGGATGGTGATGGTTACATTGAAAGTCATAGTTATGGCAATATGATATAAGTATGCTTTATTTTTTTTCGGAAAAACTTTTTAGTTTTTGAATTTCGAGGACGAAATTCTTTTAAGGGGGGAAGATTGTAATACCCCCGACTTTTTAATTGGTTTTTTTTTTTTTTTTTTAAAAAAAAAAAAAAAGAAAAAAAAAAAGAAAAAAAAGAGAAGCTTATTGAGTAAGTTAAGTTAACTTATTCAATAAGTAGAAAAAAAAAAAAAAAAAAATTCACAACTTGCACGGCAAGTTGTCTTGTTTATTAAAATTTTTTCTCTCTTCTTTCTTTTCTGCATCTTCCTTCTTCGTTACTTTTTCTTTCTCTCTTCTTCCTTCTTTCTTTCCTTCCACTCGAGACACGGTGAGACAGAGAGAGTTGCAGAGAGAGAGAGAGAGAGAGAGAAGCAGAGATGAGAGACCGAGAAAGATTGAGAGATTAGAGAGAGAGAGATCGAGAGTGAGAGTCGGGAGAAGCACCGACCGGTGACCCAAGCCGTGGGTCCCGATCCGTCGACGGACAACGCAGGCAGAACGGATGACGCCGGTGGGTGGTCTGGAGCGCGATTTTCGACAGACCCGGACCCGATTTCCGGCGAGTAGTGGTGCGATTTCCGGTGGATCGTTGGCCGGTTGAGCTGGGAGTGAATTCCGGCGGTTCTGGCCGGGAATCCGGCGGACCCAGTGCCAGTTTCCGACGAACCCGTAACCCCGAACCCATCAAGGCCGTGACCCGTAACCCAGAACTCATGACCCGTAAGTGCAACCCGACCGACCCATCAAAACCGAAGAAGACCCGATCGATGGTGGCCAACGCTAGCGATTTTTCGGCGACCCAAGCCTGTTCTTCCGGCGGTTCAGTGAGGAATTTCCGGCAATTCCTAGTGAATTTTATGTGAAATTTCTAAGGTAAATTCCTATAATCCACTTTGATTTATTTTGGGAAATGATTTATGAGTTTTGCTGGATTTGTGTTGTTTGGTAGTTCTTGGAAGAACTGGGTAGAACTAAATTGGAATCCCTGTTTTTGTACCAGCCGAATATGGGTTCTGTGATGTTGGTCATGCGTGAGTGGTTTTTGGTTGAGTTGGATTTTATGGATTTTAGAGATGGGTATTGTGGAGATTTTCTGTGGAAATGGATTGAAAAGGGGAATGGAAGATTTTGATATAGATTTCTGTTTGGATGATAGTCCTGGAAATTATTTATTTTCTTTGATTAATTTAAGAGTAAATTTTGATATTTTGATTTGTAGTCTTCGTCAAATTGGTACTGGATTTGGGAGATAACCAGTTTCAGTTAACATGAGTTGTTTTATGTTGATAATTCCAATGATTAGGAATTTGGAATCATGTAGAATATCGTTCGGTTTAATCTGGTTGTTGGATGAATTTTCTCGGATATTAAAGATTTTGGACATTAACTTCTGTCATGATTTCTTTCAAATTATTGATCTCTTTTGGTTAATTAAAAGTTTGATTTCCGAGTATTGATGATTTAGTGATGGATATTATTGTTGAATTAAGATCTTGATGGCAGTAATATTATTATGAAAAATTGACTGGTAAATTGAGTTGGTTTAATATCAGAATGTTAGGGTCGTGAACGTTTAGGACTAAGGATTGGGTAAATCATGGGGTTGCTATTATTCTTGGAAAATTTTCTGTGATTGGGCTGAGTGAGTCACACTTGTTGGTGATTTAGTCACTAAGTAATTATGTGAATTTATGGATGTTGTCAGGGTATAATTTGGAGTCTGTAGTTATGTATTTTGTAGTATATATTTATAAAGTATATTTTAATTAAGGTTTAGGCTACAAATTCTAGAATATTCTTCTAAGCTTCTTCTTTCAATTTATTAGGGTAAAAGGTCGATCCTGACGCTAATGGAAAGTCCAGGTAAGGGAACATAACTTTAAACCCCGGCGAATTTTTAAATAAAACCTTTTCAAAGAAAAACGTCGGGAATTTTCAAAAGACTCTTTCACTTTAATCTTACTTGCTCTTTTTCTTCAGTTATAACGATTCTTTTATGAAAGATAATTGAACCTCCATATGATTATATGATAGCTCTCAAGAATGAATGAGAAAACTATGATATGAAGATGATGATGATGAGATTGTGATTCTCAAAATATGTATATGTTATATGTGCACCATATGAATGAGGATGATGATGAGATTATGATATATGTGCACTATATGAACAAGATGATGAAACTATGCTGAATGTATGTTTTATGTGCATCACACAAAGTTTTGTCCCACGGCACCATAATAATGTGATCCGGATCTTATGCTGCTGATGATGGGTAGCGGGGCAACCACACCAAAAGTGTGGGGCTATCGGCCGGGGGTCCTCACCTAGGGAGCTTCCTAACCCGGCAGCTCTCCCCTGTGACGACAGGATGAGCTATGGGTCCTTCGGGATCGGTCCTATGGACGAGCCCAACGTGCACCGCTCATGGTAAAAATGCGGAAGTGGGCCAGTGGTAGACAAAAACTTACACACTATGAATGATGATTACATATGCATATTTATTATTAATACTGATATTTCTGTATGCGAACTCTGAAAATTCTAAGTCTCTAAACTGAACTTTTATAATACCTTGTTCTATGTTGTGTTACTTACTGAGTTGTCGAACTCACCCCTTACCCCTTCAACCTTTTTCAGGATGCAATAATCAGGGTCACTTTTTGGTAATGGTATAGACCTCGCTAAGAGCAGTAGAGGATTTTTGGGGGATTGATGTAACCTTTAAAATGTATAGTGTGTTGCCCTTTTGATATTGATAGCTTTGTAAAGAATTATTAATAGAAAGGTCTAAAAATAGGAAGTTTTTTTAAATTTCTTTGTTGTAAATGCACGCTTTTATTTAGAATGTTTGTTTTTAGCACTTAAACTCACGTTTCCCTTATATCCCAAAACGGGGGCGTGACACACACTCTCTCTCTCTCTCTCTCTCTCTCTCTCTCTCTCTCTCTCTCTCTCTCTCCTCTGTATCTCTCTGTCTCTCGCTCTCCTCAGTATCTCTCTGTCTCTCGGTATCGCTCTCTCTCTCTCCTCTGTATCTCTCTGTCTCTCGCTCTCTCTCTCTCCTCAGTATCTCTCTGTCTCTCGGTATCGCTCTCTCTCTCTCTCTCCTCTGTATCTCTCTGTCTCTCGGTATCGCTCTCTCTCTCTCCTCTGTATCTCTCTGTCTCTCACTCTCTCTCTCTCCTCTGTATCTCTCTGTCTCTCGGTATCGCTCTCTCTCTCTCTCTGTATCTCTCTCTCTCTCTGTCTCTCGCTCTCTCTCTCTCTCACAGTGTGTTCTCTCTCTCTCTCTCTCTCTCTGTATCTCTCTTTGTCTCTCTCTCTCGCTCTCTCTCTCTGTCTCTCTCTCTGTCTCTGTCTCTGTCTCTCTCTCTCTCTCTCTCTCTCTCTCTCTCTCTCTCTCTCTCTCTCTCTCTCTCTCTCTCTCTCTCTCTCTCTCTCTCTCTCTCTCTCTCTCTCTCTCTCTCTCCCTACTGAGCTTGCTCGTACGTGTTTTCCACTTCAATTTTTTTTTTTTTTTTTTTTTTTTTTTTTTTTTCAGTTATTATATTTATTTTCCTCTAAAAGTAAAGAATTAAATTAAAAATACAATCAATTATTTAAAAAATAATTAAATACAGATTTAAATTAAATAAAAAATTATTTTTTATTTTTTATTTTTAAAAAAACATATTGCCACGTGTATAATAATACACGCGGCCAATTGTGCAGTTAGTGCCAACCGGGTCCACCGCGTGTATTTACGTGGCCACTTGCACGCGGCCAACAGTTCGCCACGTGTACAGTGACCGTACACGTGGCGAACTGTAAGTGACGAAAAACAATTTTTTTTGTAGTGTTATGACCGTTGGACATTAACAAATTTTCAATTTTGTGGTTTCATCTTCAAACATTTATTACAGTTTTTTTTTTTTTTTTTTTGAGTAGAATATTTATTACAGTTTGTTATTAAGACATGAGCTTTTAAAGAGAATTCATTGGCTTCCGTTACGACCGTTTGGTTATAATATTTTCTTTATGATATTAGGAAAACACAATAGCACTCATGTGTATATATATATTGAGCTCTCCAAAGAGAATTTTTTTTAATTGAGAAATCATTAATTTCTTTTGTTTTGAAGATCGTAAAGTGTTGTAAAACCCCTGTTTTCAAGTCATAAAGCTATATGTTATATTATTAGCTTTTGTACCGATATATATATATTTTTGAAGTCTCATTCACTTTGACAAAAGGATTGTTTTATTAGTCTCTTTTTTTTTTTTTTTTTTTTTTTTTTTAAATGTGTCCTTAACGAATGTAGACGCTATAGTCTAATTCAGAGAGATTGCGAGGCAAGGGATCCGATTACATCAAGTTATATAGTCCAATTCAGAGAGATTGCGAGGCAAGGATCCGATTACATCAAGTTATATAGTCCAAGATGCACGAATTAACCTTTAAAGACAACGCTCTTATGTGATTCTATAGCATTGTGAAATCTTTTCTTACTTTAATTTTAATCTCTTAAAATTTTATTTGTTTTATTGTTAATTTTTAGATTGATACTATTTTATATCCACAAGAATATTTTTGCACCATCCAAATAATTTACCGACACACGTAATCAACATTTTATGCTATACCCGCATTCCAGCACATTAGAAAACACTAATCTACGATCATTAATAATTTCACATACTGTAACATTCTTAAAATTAATTAATTGGTAATTAATTCAGAGTGTTACTAGTAGCCCTCTGGGTATAATTAAATGGTAACTAATTGGAAGTGCAACCTATAAAGACAAATATGAGAATAAAATGCAAGGTAAAGTGAAATATTGATATCAGCGGAAAGACTTAATACTTCAATGTCATTTTCTATCATCAATACAAAATCAAAGCCTCCAAGTATCAATTTGGCCTTGTTTGTCCAAGAACAATACATTACAGTACTGTTCATGTACTTTTTTTTTTCTCATTTTTTTATATTTTTTACTACTAATCAACATCAAAACATTCTCACTTTTTTCACTTTTTTATATCACATCAATAATTTTTTATTACTATTCAAATAAAAAAATTCACTACAATACAAAACTTTTTTACTTTTTATATCACATCATTACTTTTTACTAATTTCAAAAATTAACAACCCACTATCCTGTTCTGTTCTGTTCTGTAATGTCACTTGTTAGACCATCATTATGACTCAAATTTTTAGGTTAATATTTGAGAAGAATACAATTTAGCCCTTCAAACTTTCTCCGAATGGCCCCCAAACTATCAAGACTTGCATTTTGACCTCAAAAAAAGGTTATTCATTTTGGTTTAGTGGTTTTTTTTTTTTTTTTTTTTTTTTTTTTTTAAAAAACGACATTATTCTACATCATTTTATTGTTGAAACGACATCCCCAAACTGGGGATGTCGTTTCTATAGTGAAATGATGTTGTGTATTATTGAAATGACGTCACTCTGTAAGGAGACGTTCCTATAGAAAACAATGTAACTGCACGACGTCATTTCACTGTAGAAATGACGTCACCTATATTGAAGACGTCGTTTCTACAGTAAATAACATCATTGCACAACTTTGTTTCACTATAGAAACGATATCTCCCACTGGGGAGTGATGTCGTTTGGACGCCATACGATGCCACTCCCCATTTAATAGAAGGCACGAGACATTTTGCATGTCCTGCGCCCCACCCCCCCCCCACTGCCCTCTCTCTCTCTCCAGCCTCCTCCATCGGCCTTCGAAGGGAACCACAGTGAAAAGCCACCACTGCCACCAACAATCAGGTATTGTGACGTAGCGAAAGTGATAAACCGTGAAAGAGAAGCTGTGTTCTCAATTCACAAACTCCACAAACACGTTAAAGGAGAAAGCTGAATGCTTATTGATAGCTAAAACCCCTTATTCGAGTACAACTATTCCAAACTTATAATAAAACCCTATGGCTACAAAATGTAATAAAATCCTCTTAAGAATGGAAATAAAACAAATAATCAAAATATGGAGAGACTAATACTTGAAGACAAAGGAAAATAGTTGACAAATCAGAAAATATCCTAGCCGTATTACTCGGGCCCAAGCTGTCTTATATCATATTGTATCGATCTATCCATCTCTCTCTGATCATCTCTCTCTCTCTCTCAGCAAATTACTTTGCATTCCAGCACATTAGAATATTCTAATCTCGTTCCTAAGGGATAGCTCAATCGGCTGGGGACCACGTACGCCTCATGAAGCGGATGTCACTAGTTCAAATCCTCCCTCTTGTGTGGACATGTCAAAAAAAAAAAAAAAAGAATATTCTAATCTCGGATCATTAATAATTTGACATATTGTAACGATCAAAAAATTAATTAATTGCTAATTAACTCCAAGTATTACTTCTAACACTCCCAATGTAATTAACTGGTACGTAACTAATTAGAAGTGCTGCCAGTAAAGACAAATACAAGAACGTTCTACGGGTAGA
This sequence comes from Alnus rubra, assembly GCA_028654335.1. Classification (NCBI taxonomy): domain Eukaryota; kingdom Viridiplantae; phylum Streptophyta; class Magnoliopsida; order Fagales; family Betulaceae; genus Alnus; species Alnus rubra. The sequence goes on along the minus strand of JAJPGS010000198.1, from coordinate 61,812 downwards.
CATTATGTTCATGAGTTTTTATGGGGAAAGGAAAAAATCAGCTTTAACAAGTTTTAGTTTATTTATTTATATAAAAAAAAGTTTTTGTTTATGACCGTTGGACATTAACAAATTTTCAATTTTGCGGTTTCATCTTCAAACATTTATTACAGTTTGTTATTAAGAAAGGAGCTTTAAAGAGAATTCATTGGCTTTCGTTACGACCGTTTGGTGATAATATTTTCTTTATGATATTAGGAAAACACATTAGCACTCATGTATATATACATTGAGCTCTTCAAAGAGAATTTTTTTTAATTGAGAAATCATTTCTTTTGTTTTGAAGATCGTATAGTATTGTAAAACACTTGTTTTCGAGCTATAAAGCTGTATGCTATATTATTAGCTTTCGTGCCAATATATATATATATATATATATATATATATATATTTGAAGTCCCTCATTCACTTTGATAAAATGGGTGTTTTATTAGTCATCATTTTTGAAAGTGTGTCCTTAACGAATGTAGACGCTATAGTCTAATTCTGAGAGATTGCGAGGCAGGGGATCCGATTACACCAAGTTATATAATTCGGGATGCACGAATCAACCTTTAAAGACAATGCTCTTGCGTGATTTTATAGCATTGTGAGATTTTTCTTTACTTTAATTTTAATCTCTTAAAATTTTATTTGTTTTATTGTTAATTTTCATATTGATGCTATTTTATATCAATAAGAATATTTTTGCACCATCCAAATAATTTACCATTCCAGCACATTAGAAAACACTAATCTCTGATCAGTAATAATTTCACATATTGTAACATTCTTAAAATTAATTAATTGGTAATTAACTCAGAGTGTTACTAGTAGCGCTCCCAGTATAATAAAATGGTAACTAATTGGAAATTTGGAAGTGCAACCTATAAAGACAAATATGAGAATAAAATGCAAGGTAAAGTGAAATATTGATATCAGCTTAAAGACTTAATACTTCAATGTCATTTTCTATCATCAATACAAAATCAGAGAGATATAGGACATAATATACTAATATTTTCAATGAAAATGAAAATAGAAAAGATGTCAAAAATAATATTAAAGCAGCACCGTTTAATTAGAAGTTTACCTATTTGCAAAGAATGGAAGTACAAAAGGAAAGACTTAATCATCAAGCCAAGATTTTATTTTATCATATTTCCTTATTTAGAATAAAGACTTTATTTCCTTTACTTACTAGGATTAGATTTGTTTTATTTATTTCTTTTCCTTACTAGGATTGGATTTACTATTGTTATTAGGAATATGTTTACTTTTATTTATTTTGTAATATTTTCCTTTTTAGGAATATGTTTACTATTCCTATTAGAATTAGGATTACTTTCTCTACAAGTATTTCTCTTCTATAAATATGCTTGCTTATTATGTAAAAGACTCAATTGAATTGTTATAAAATCAGAGAATTCTCTCAAATCGCACATTTTAAAATTATTATATTTTAAATCGTACTTTTTCAAATCGGAAACCAAAACGGGCTCTTACAATCTATCACCTTACCATAATTTAAATACAACTCTTTCAACTGGGATTTTACAATAATATAGTATCGTGGTATTTTTAATAAGGTTTTTTATTTTATTTATTTATTTTTATGTGGTGATCATTAAGCATATATATAGAAAAAGAAAAAAAAGAAGAAAAAAAAATCCGTTGCAATCTCTCCAATCACTCTACCTCTTTTAAAGAAACGCTAGAGCGTTACATTCTATTACAGTGAGTTCTCCAATTTTTAAGTATTCGTCCATAAAATCAATAGTAACACCATATCTAAGCATCCTAAGTAGGGTTGAGCAAAACCCGCAGGACTCGCCCCTACCCGCAGGACCCGCCCCGCCCTGCCCCAATTTTTGCGGTTTTTAGGTGTTTTTATGCGGTTACGGGTTGGATAAAGCGGGGCCGGGTAGGTTATGGGTTGGGGTTTAAAAAAACCCCGCGGACCCTTCTAAAAACCTAAAAACCCTATCCAGCTACCCCTTCTTCATTTCTATTTTCTTAGCCGCCGCCCTTCGTCTTCTTCATTTCTTTTTTGCAATTGCTAGGAAACCCTTCCGCCACCTACCCTTCGTCTTCTTCCTTTTCTCCTTCACCCCCTCACCCCCTCACCCCCTCACCCCCTTCCGCCCTTCGTCTTCTTCCTTCCATTTCTGAGGAAAACTAGAAGACCCCCTCTTCTTTTTCCATTTTTGAGGAAGATTGGCGAGTGGCGACCATGGTTCTTCGGCTCAAGATTCAGCTTTCAGAGTACTTCAAACCTCACATCCTAACCACTTCATCTACCCAAATATTAAGGTACGCCTGTGTAATGTTTTATTGGCAAAATTTATGACTCCTGTAAACAAATATATATGCTATTATCTCGTTCTTGGTCTTTGATTTTGTGTTGAATAAATTCGTGATTTTGTTTCTCGTTCTTGGTCTTTGATTCTATGTTGAATAAATTCGTGATTTTGTTTCTTGTTTCGTCTCTTCATCCTCTTTGTCCAAATTAGTGATTTTGTTTCTTGTTCTTCGTTTTCGTCTTTAATTTAATCTCACTGGGTGGATGCTATTTTCGTTATTTTTTTTGCTTTCTTGGCTTGTTTTTGCTGTAGAACCATACCCGCGGGGATCCCCGCATACCCGCGGATCCCCGCCCCTTTCATCGCCACCCCATCCCCAACCGCCCCACACGGTTGCAAGGGGATTTTGGCGGGGCGAGGCCAAAAAAAGGCCATCTCCGCCCCCCCCCCCCGCCCCATGCTCAGCCCTAATCCTAAGTACATCTGTAATATTCTAAAGGGAAAAAACTTGAGTCTTTTGGAACCATCTTTTCGTTGGACAAAATAAATATCGTGAACTTTAACTACATTTTGAATACAACAAAAAAGAAAATGACTCATTTGAAACCTCATTTGAAAACGTTTGAGGATATATTGGTCGTTCAGCAAAATAATCGCAAAAAAGATCTTTATTGACTTGCAAGCGATCACGCCTATTGAATGTGTGATGTCGCTTATGGTGTGTTTGGGAACCGAGTAGAACCAAGATTCTACTCGGTTTTTTTTTTTCTTCCTATACCCGAAAACCCGAATTCAACCCGAACAAAACCTAGAATTCAAACTCTACTCTTATTCTGCATGGGTCCACCTTGGAGAAAGGATAGCACACCCGCATAGCAGAAAAAAATTGAGAAATGCTAAGATACCCACTAGGATTCTACTCATATCCCACCCTTACATAAGTAGACCAATGATGTGAGAGATAATAGTGTTGTAGGACCCTCATTTTTTTAACATCATTGGTCCACATATACAAAAGTGGGATAGGAGTGGAATCCCAGTGGGTACCCAAGCATTTCCCGAAAAATTTTGTTTGCTTTACCTTGGGTCCCACTTGGGAAAATCATTATTTAAATCAAATAATATTTTTTAATATTTTTTTATAATAAATAGTTATTATTTCAATCATTATTTCACACTACTTTTCATAAAACCAATCATTATACACAACTTTTTAAACTTACAACCATTTCTAATCATTTCCTACTATTAAAAAAATACTACTTTTCAATCTCAAAAATCCAACATCCAAACACAATTTCAAAAAGAATTTAAATTCTACTCATCACCCAAACATATATATATATATATATATATATATATATATTTGTTTCAAAATTCACAAAGAGTAGTTATTGAACCATAAATGCGAGTCTTTTGAAATGAATTTTACTCTGATTGATAAATAAAGGTGTGCATTCAGTTCAAATAAATGCAGAGGGGAGAGAACAAATGATTGTGCACCATAAATAAAGCATTAAATTGAATTAATTGAGTTCAATTCAAATCTAGCCATGTCTTGTCTGTTGCACCATTCAATTATGCATTCAAGTCTAAATTACCATGAATGCTCAAATTGTCATTAATTCTACACATTAATTCATGGTAGTTGGTTTGTTCAATTGAATGGTCAGATACACGATATTCAAGCAAAGTCGATTTTTTATGTTTGATGTTGAAGTAGTTGATGTTGATGTTCAATACTAGTTTTATGGCGGTTGGACCTCATCCACATTCCTACGAATCTTGAAACCAAAAACGATATACAAAATATCCATATACTACGAATCTTTCCCTTTCTCCCCAATGTGATCACATGGCAACAAGATGAATTGAGTTCAATTCAAATCTACTCATGTCTTGTTTGTAGGCCCAGTCAATTATGCATTCATACCAATAATGCTTAAAGTTGCACCAGATATGAATGCAGATATTCAAATTGTCAATAATTCTCCACATTAATTCATGGTAATTGATTTGTTCAATTGAATGATCAGATACACACGATGTTCAAGCAAAATATCCATATCCATATTCCCCCGTGTGAAATTAATTCCCAATGATTTGGCTATAAACCAGGATATTAATAATATCCAAATACCAAAGGTAGAAACACCCGAGGAGAACCAAAGTCTTTACTACCGGCATGAGTGAAATCAGAAAAGGACTTGAAGAAGAATTCGAAGTCACCACTGACGTGGATCAACTAAACGATATTTTCAAAGATGCTGAAAAGAATTATCATAGTAATGAAAAATAATTCTTCGCTGTCAAAAATGGCATTAAGAAATTCGAAATATATCTTGCACCAAAAAGATTCTTAGTAAGGACTGATAACAAGCATTTTACATCATTCCTTAAACACAAACTTGATAGATCAATATCTCGTGGCAGATTACTTCGTTGGCAGTTATGGTTTAATCAGCTTCAATGTGATCTCCTAGGTATCTTTCAAGATACTGAGTCACCCGTTGGGGAACATAAGATCAACTTCAAAGGAAGTAAAACTACAAAGCAGGATTTAAATCTGAAAGATATGAGAGTGGAAGAGATTCCCAAGAATACAAATAAGCAGGAATTCATTCCTCAAGATTTTATGCAGGTGTTGCATGTTGTGAGTTTTAAATTACTCGCAAGAGCACAAATCGTTTGCAATATAGTGTATGTGCAAATGCGAGGTCGAATCTACGGAAAATTGTGTTGCAAAAATTAACTTCTATTTAAACTAATTATGTTGGTACAGTTTCCGGTATGGTGACGTGTCGCCTTGTGATTTGCTACTGATTTCAACCGACCACCTCAATCCTGCAAAAAGAACAAACAACTCGTCGGGGGTGCCGACCACGCCCACTCCGATGCCTAAGTCAGTTTAAATCAATTTTCTGCTGAGTATTCTGAATCTTAATCTCAAGAGCTTAGAGAATTCTTCCTCATACCTGGTGTGACGGTCTTTATTTATAGGCCAGACCTTCTTGACACCTAGTTGGATTAGGAGTTTGAGTCCTAGCCTGGTTGAACTTTAACCATATCTTCAAGGAATTCGAGTAGGAGTGTGAAGTCCGTAGTTGATTGCGTTTGTACTTCTTTAAACTTGATTCTGTGTCAATAACTATCTTATCCCATAAATTATGGATCTGTGATTTATCCTTGATCTTCTGGGATTCTATCCTTATCGCACTCTAAGACGAGTGTGGCGTATGGCACCTTTTAGAAGACTGTAGCACATTTCAGCCAACCTCCGAGGTGATGATATCCGAGATATGTTCGCTCCGACCTGGAGATCTCGGGCTATCGCCGCACCATAACGGGGTTGTGTAAGTCCGAGATGTTACTACTCCGAGACGTTGGCACATCCAATGGATATCACCCCGAGGAGATATCATACCGACTCCATATCATCCCGAGGCGTTATTACTCCGAGACACAAATATCCGAGATATGTTCGCTCCGTTTTGACTGGGAGATCCCGGGATATTTTATATACTGTAACCTGGAATGTTAAGACCGAGACATCGTCATATCTCCGAGATGTCTTTATACCTAGACGACCTTTTCTTCGTTGGGCGGAACTGGGCGGAACAAATGTCCGAGACATAACTCCGAGATGTCATCGGATCCACGTGTCTCTAGGATTGATTTTATCCCTAACAGTTACCCCCCTAATTCTCTGATTTCAGAAATAAACGGAAATAGGAGAATTACTTTCCGTATGCCAGTCTGTACCTGCTACTGTGAAGGGCGCGTCTTTTCAACAATTCAAATATTTAAATCTTACCGCTTCTTTTTCCAATGACGACGTCAGCTCTGTACCGCCGCCCTTTTGTCATCATGAAACGGTATGGTCGAGGCAGTGCATTTAATTCTGGAATACGGAAGGCGCGCCTTTTCAACTTCGGAAATTTTGAAATGATGGCGCCCTTTGGCATTTCAGACACGTGGGGGAGGGGATATTTAAACTTTTGAATACTTTTACTGTTCATTCTTTGAAAATTCTTTTTCTCGATCCTCCATTGTCGCCTTCTTCCTCAACTATTTTCTTTCCCTGTATCCTCTATTTTTTTTTTTTTTTTTTTCTTTCTTCCATGGCCCCTAAAAAAGCTGGTTCGGTTGTTCCTGCTACGTCCGGGCTCGGACGAAAATGTCTGACGGCTTCGTGGATCTCTCTCCCCTGGAGAGTAGGGTGGAAACTGCCCTTTTTGCGAAGCATGAGGGTGTCCTTCGTCTGAACTATGAAATTTCTCCAACAGTGAAGATGTTCTATCAGGCGCCTGGAGCTCGGATCATCAACGGCGGCGATATTACCTTGTATGAGAGGATGTTTCTCGCTGGGCTACGGTTACCATTTCCAGAGATTGCTCGGGATTTTGCCCTTTTCTTGATGGTTGCACCCAGTCAGATTATGCCCAATGCCTGGAGGTATCTGTTCGCTTCTTATATCCTTTGGAGACTCGTGTTGAAAAAGGAGATGAATATCCTTCAATTTTTCAACATCTACAGGCCGAGGCAAACTTCAGAGGGGATGATTGAACTCTGTGTTCGTCACCCGCCTGTCTTTATCAAGCTCAAGAGTGGGCTAACGAACAACAAATTCTGGGAGATGCAATTTTTCAGAGTTTCCGGGGAGTGGGAATGCCCCGAAGGCACTCTTCTTCCTGAAGACCGTATGATGCCTCGGACTTGGCAATTGCTACGACCTGACCGAAGCGACCCCCCTTCACTCAGTGTATACAGCTGATCACCAAGAGAGGGGCTATTAAGAAGAGGAATGACGCCCCTCCATCTCCGAGGCCTGCTACTAAGAAGAGGCCTTTCAAAAGTTCCGAACAAGTTTCCGAGGATGTCCCTTCGCGGAAGAAACAGAGCATTCCCCTAGCTGCTCTAAGTGCCAGGAGGACTCCCCCTTTGGTTCCGTCATCGGGAGTGAACGTTGAAGAGGGATCGGCAAGTTTTCGGGGTTTCATTCCAGAAGTTTCTCCTACACTAGAAGCTAGTGTTGCTCCCTCTTTTGGTTTAAGGGATGAGTCTGGCTCCGAGGCATCGTATTAGGGTGAACAAGGTGCAGAAACTTCTTTTGCGGAACCACTTCTCGAAGCTTCGACAGTGATTGTCCCGAAGCCCGAGAGATCTCGAGAAGGAGATGAAACTGTTCCTGAGGCTTGAGATATGCAAGTCACACGCAGGGTAAAGCATCCGGCCAGAAAGCGGAAGTTCACAGCCCAGGACCGAATTGCTCAAAAGCTCTTGGACGCCGAGCGGATGTGGGGTAAGGCGGTTATAAGACCTTCTGATGCCGAGGAAGTGCGCCAAGAGCCTATTGTTTCATGTGGTGAATCTCTTGAAGAGATGGATGGGGAAGTTGGTACCCCCCGAGCTGAGCCTCTTGTTGAGGAGTTTGAAGTCAAAGGTACTCCCCGAACTCCTTCTTCTGAACGTCCAGACACACCACCACTTCCCGAGACTAACCTTGAAACGGGGCCTGCCACCCCCCAAGCACCTGTACAACTTGGTACTCATACTGGAGTACGTGAGGCTGAAAATGTCGAAAAGCCTAGCGCCTCTCGGGAAGTGGTTGATCAGGAGGTGCCGGGCTCTGCTTCTGAAGTTCAAGGTGCAGGTCAACCCGACGTAACTCCTCATCTCGGAGTGCCTGAGGAGTCTCGGATCGACTCCGAGAATGTCCTTCCTAAAGCTGGTGTGCTTCCCGAGACTTCTACTAGGGGCGAGTCTCGTGTTGAGGCCAGCCCTTCTAGATTAAGATCTGATGAGTCCGAAGCGGCTCCAAGTGTAGGGACTGTACCTCCTGTGGGTCCTAGCTCCTCTTCTAGGGTCTCGGCTGGTTTCGAAGTTTTGGGCAGAGGCCTTTCGGGTCATCCAATGGAGGCTATTAAGAACTTAATTCCCGAGGGATATCTAGGAAATACAGGGGTTTCTTCTCCCGAAAAGATTGCTCAAGGCATTCTTATCTCTCATTATCAAGTAAGTTTCTGGAACCAGGCCTTTTCATTCTGTTTGCATCTTGAATCTGTCTTTGCTTACTTTTTTCTTTATAGCTTCTTGTGAAGATGACCGCCCTCTGGCAGAAGTACGAGAATCGTTCTGTGTCCCCGCCTGCTCCTGCCCCCGAAGTGCAAGCTCGTATCTCGGGCTTGGAGAACGAAGTTGGGGCATTAAAGTCCCTTCTTCAATCCAAGGACGAGGAACTCGCATCTCGGGACTCGACTATATTCGAGATGCGTTCTGCCAATGCTTGTTTGAGGAAAGAAGTACTGGAGGCCAATGACCGGTACACACGTTCTGTTGCCAGCCTTTCTTCCGAGCTGGATCGTGCAGATCAATTGTCTCTTCGTTTGTCAGCAGTGCAGAATGAATGCTTCGAGGCGTGCAAAAATGCTATGAACGCCGAAGCCGAAAAGGACAAGCTCAAAGATGAGGTTGAAAGACTTGAAGTCGAGAGAGATAAAGCTGTTAAGGCGCAGGATCACTCGGAGAGTCTCTTAATTAGGCTCAGGGCTAGATATGACACAGATCGGGCAAAGCTCAAGCGTTATCTGAAGCAGTTGAGTTATGCACCACACCTTCGGGATCAGAGTTGGGCTCGGGGTTGCCATTGGGGTTTCGAAAATTTTCGAACCTTGGTGACAAATCCCCAATATAAATTCGATCCCAAGACGGTTGGACCGATGCTTGTGGGTTTTCCTGAAGAAGCCATCTTGGAGATGGACGAGTTCGGTAAGGACTTCATGCCTGATGTTCCGAATTGGGATGTTGACGCGCCAGATCCCTGAGAAGATCCTCTTGACGATCCTACAAGCTAGAAGCTGTGCTTTGTCCTGAACTTTTCTTTCTTTTTCTTTTTATCATCCTGTACAAAACTTTGAATATGAAATGAAATCTTTTGAATGAAACCTTTACCTTTTAAACCTCTCTTTTCTGATCATGGCATTTGGAGGAGCCTTTTACTTTTGATATTCTTTTCAAGTCATCTGAGGAATAGAAAATCTTGAATGCTCTTTTCCTTTTCTGCTCTCGGTGTTGGACTGACCGAGAGACTTTTCCTGCTCTCTGTGTTGAGAGACTTTTCTTGCTCTCGGTGTTGGACTGACCGACAAACTTTTCCTGCTCTCGGTGTTGGACTGACCAAGAGACTTTTCCTGCTCTCGGTGTTGAGAGACTTTTCCTGCTCTCGGTGTTGGACTGACCGAGAGACTTTTCCTGCTCTCAGTGTTGGACTGACCGAGAGACTTTTCCTGCTCTCTGTGTTGAGAGACTTTTCCTGCTCTCGGTGTTGTACTGACCGAGAGACTTTTCCTGCTCTCTGTGTTGAGAGACTTTTCTTGCTCTCGGTGTTGGACTGACCGAGAGACTTTTCCTGCTCTCGGTGTTGGACTGACCGAGAGACTTTTCCTGCTCTCGGTGTTGGACTGACCGAGAGACTTTTCCTGCTCTCGGTGTTGTACTGACCGAGAGACTTTTCCTGCTCTCTGTGTTGAGAGACTTTTCCTGCTCTCGGTTTTGCACTAACCGAGAGGCTTTTCCTGCTCTCGGTGTTGGACTGACCGAGAGACTTTTCCTGCTCTCGGTGTTGTACTGACCGAGAGAATTTTCCTGCTCTCTGTGTTGAGAGACTTTTCCTGCTCTCGGTTTTGCACTAACCGAGAGGCTTTTCCTGCTCTCGGTTTTGGACTAACAGAGAGGCTTTTCCTGCTTCTAAGTATAAATCAGATTGATTCTTAGATTTCTGCAATTGTCAATAAATACTGAAAGTAGACACTCTTTATTGAATATGAAATTGTTTGGAAAAAGCTAAAACAATAAATTACATAAAGTATTTTTTCAGGTGCTCGGCATTCCATGATCTCGGAAGTATCTTCCCTGTCTCGGTCATCAAGCGATAAGCTCCCTTCTGATGGCATCCTATTACCTTGTAGGGACCTTCCCATCCGGGTCCCATTTTGCCTTCCGTTGGATCTTTCGTCAGTAAGCTCACCTTCCTAAGTACCCAATCTCCGAGTTGGAACTTTCTGGGCACCACCTGTTTGTTAAAATACCGAGCCGTTCGATTCTGATATGCCGCCCATGTGACATGAGCGTCGTCTCTTTTCTCCTGCAAAAGATCCAGGTGTACCTTAGCATTTTCGTCGTTGAGTCCTGGATTGTAGTGAGCCACACGGAAGCTTGGAGATCCTACTTCCACAGGTATCACCGCCTCGGTTCCATACGTAAGTGAGAATGGTGTCTCGCCCGTTGGAGTTCTTCTGGTGGTTCGGTACGACCACAGTACCTCTGGAACATATTCAACCCATGCTCCTTTCTTCTTATCAAGCTTTTTCTTCAGAATCTTTACCAGGGTCTTGTTCGTCGCCTCTACCTGACCGTTCGCCTTTGGGTATTGTACCGAAGCATAATGGTTTCGGATACGGAGCTCTGAACACCACTTCCGAAATGGTTCACAGTCAAACTGCTTCCCATTATCTGTGACGAAAGCATGAGGAATCCCAAACCGGCACACCACCGACTTCCAGAGGAAATTTATAACATTTGCTGTAGTTATAGCTGCTAATGCTTCTGCTTCCGCCCATTTAGTAAAGTAGTCTACATCTACGACCAAGAACTTCCGTCCACCTTTTCCTACCGGCATTGGACCAACTATATCCACCCCCCATTTAGCAAATGGCCACGGAGAAGTGAGGGGGGTGAGCTTCTCGGGACTTGCTTTCATGATTCTTGCGAATCTCTGGCACTTGTCACAGGTTTTGACAAGAAGAGCTGAATCTTTCTTGATCGTAGGCCAATAGTAGCCCGCTCGGATGGTTTTTTGTGCCAGCATCCTTCCTCCTGAGTGGTCTCCGCACACACCTTCATGAATTTCCCTAAGAACATAATTCGACTCGACCTTGGAAAGGCATTTGAGCAGGGGTTCGGAATATCCTCTTTTGTACAGTACCTCCCCGAGAAGGCAGAACCGTGCTGCTTGTATCTTCACTCTCCGAGCCACAACCTTATCTTCGGGCAGCAACCCATGTCTGAGGAACTGGATAATGTCACTTGCCCATTCTGGCTCGTCTGGTCCTGAGTCTACTTCCATTACCTTTGTCCTCGGGGCTATCGAAGGCTCGGTCAGAACAATAATTTGCCTTCTTGATGCTTCAATCTCTTCCTCTGTTCCCGACGCGATCTTTGAGAATTCATCAGCTCGGATATTTTCCTCCCGAGGTATCTTTGTAATGACGAACCTATCGAAATAGGATTGGAATCGCCGTACCTCTTCCAAATACCTGGCCATCCTATCTTCTTGTGCTTCGAATTGCCCTTGGACTTGGCCTACGACAACCTGAGAGTCACTCCGGATTTCGACATTAGTTGCCCCCATCTCTCGGGATAATGCCAAACCTGCTATCACCGCTTCGTACTCAGCTTCATTGTTCGTCGTAACGAAGTTCAGTTTTACAGCAAAACCAAACTCTTGCCCTTCGGGATTCCTGAGGAGAACTCCTACTCCGCTTCTGCCCTGTGTGGAAGAGCCATCTACAAACACAACCCAGGTTGACTCTTTGGGAAGTTCTTCTGCTTCAGGAATGTTGCAGAATTCTACTAGGAAATCTGCTAGAACCTGTCCTTTGATAGCCGTCCGAGGATGAAATTCGATATCAAATTGCCCGAGTTCCACCGCCCAGTTGACTAATCTTCCCGAGAGGTCAGGTTTTTGCAACACCTTCTTCATCGAATACTCGGTTAGAACTTTGATGGCGTGAGCTCGGAAGTATGGCCTCAATCTTCTGGCTGAAATGATCAAAGCGAAAGCCAACTTCTCGATCCGAGGATACCTCCCTTCCACGCCATGCAGTGCTTTACTTGTAAAGTAAACCGGTTTCTGAACCCCTGAATCTTCTCGGACTAGCACCGAGCTTACTGCTGAGGGAGAGACTGCCAGATAGAGATAAAGAATCTCCCCTTCGGTTGGGCGGCTCAACAGTGGTGGGTTGGCTAGATATTCTTTCAACTTCCTGAAAGCCTCCTCACACTCCTCACTCCATATAAATGCTTTTCGTAAAATTTTAAAGAAGGGAAGGCACTTATCTGTCGACCCCGATATGAAACGGTTCAAGGCCGCGATCCTTCCTGTCAGTCGTTGGAGTTGTTTTGTTGTTCTCGGGGCCTTCATCTCGAGGACAGCTCTGACCTTCTCTGGATTAGCTTCAATGCCCCTCTGTGACACCATAAACCCCAGAAACTTGCCTGAAGAAACTCCGAAGGCACACTTCGCGGGGTTGAGCTTCATGTTGTATTTTCTTAGAGTCTGAAAAGTTTCTCGGAGGTCTTCTATGTGTCTGTTTGCCCGAACACTTTTAACCAGCAGGTCATCTACGTATACCTCAACGTTTCGGCCAATTTGACTTTGAAACATCCGGTTCACAAGTCGTTGATATGTGGCTCCAGCATTCTTCAGTCCGAAGGGCATCATCTTATAGCAGTAAAGTCCTCGATCTGTGATGAAAGCAGTTTTCTCCTGGTCTGTTTCTTCCATGTAGATCTGATTGTACCCCGAGAAGGCATCCATGAAGCTTAAGAGCTCATGTCCGGCCGTCGAATCCACCAATAAATCTATCCGAGGCAGGGGAAAGCTATCCTTCGGGCATGCTTTATTCAGGTCGGTGAAATCTACGCACATCCTCCACTTCCTGTTAGACTTCTTCACCAGCACTACATTGGCCAGCCACTCGGGATAATCCACCTCTCGGATGAATCCAGCTTTCAGCAACTTCTCTACTTCTTCAGCAACAGCCGTGTTTCGTTCGGCAGCAAAAGCTCTTCTTCTCTACTTCACAGGGCGATAATTTGGATCCACATTCAGCTTATGGACAATAACCGAGGGATCAATCCCCGGCATATCTTCATGGCTCCAGGCAAATACATCTTTGTTGCGCCTCAAGAACGCCACCAGATCTTCCTTCATGGGTTGAGGGAGTTGTGAGCCTATATGAACTTTCTTTCCCGAGTCGCCTATCTCGAACTCCTCCAAGGCTTCCACAGGCTCCCCCAACGGTGATTGCTATTTTCCATCCTCCTTAGTTTTCTCCCCCCGACTGTGCTGCCTCGAGGTATCTTTCAAGGACAGATTGTAGCACCTCCTAGCTTCCCTCTGGTCTCCCTTTACCTCTCCAACTCCTTCTTCTGTTGGAAACTTCATGCTGAGATGTGGTGTTGAAGTCACAGCTTTGAAGTCGTTGAGAGCCGTACGTCCTATAATGGCATTGTAGGCCGAGACCTTATCAACTATTAGGAACTTCACCATAATGACTTTCTGCCTCGGATAAGTCCCGGCTGTCACAGGTAAATCGATAGATCCGAGAGGCAACACCTTCTCTCCAGCAAAACCCTATAGCTGGCACGAGACTGGAACCAACTTTTCTGATGGAACACCCATGTGATCAAAAGCTGATTTAAAAAGAATATCAGCCGAGCTCCCAGTGTCAATGAGGATCCGCCGGGTCTGATAATTTGCTATGGTCAAGTTGACCACAAGGGCGTCTGTGTGCAGAAGCGAGACTCCAGCATAATCATCATCAGAAAACCCTATAACCAGAGGGTTATATTTCCGAGACTTTGGGGGCTTCTGGACCGAGTAAACTTCGAAATCATCTAGCTGCCTGGCATACGTCTTCCGAGCCGAGTTGGAATCACCTCCTCCTCCGAATCCTCCCAAGATGGTGTGAATGATAGGGAGATTGCCTTGCTGCGCCCCCCGAGGCCTGCTTCTGCTTCTCTCCCTTCCTTCATCCCTCCGAGGCCGAGGTGCTGGCTCTCGGCTTCTTTCTCTTCTTTCATCTTGTCTCGGTTGATAGTTTCTTCTATTATCCCGATCCTCTTCCCTCCTAGGCCTCGGATAGTGGTCTCGCTCCTGTTGATTCCTCTCATTGACGAGGAATCGGACTAGCTTCCCATTCTCAATGAATTTCTCGATCAACTGCCTCAACGATACACACTGCTCGGTCAAATGACCGCGTGAATCATGGAAGGCACAGTACTTGTGAGCCAAGTGCAGAGGGGGATTTCCTGGAATGGGTCTCGGTCCCTGGTAATTCGGATCTTTCTTGAGTTCCATGAGCACCTCGGTGATGGAGGTGTTCAATGGTGTCCACTTGTAATCTCCGAAATTCTTCTTCGCCTTCTTATACTCTGCGGGACCAGCATCCTGAATGGGCTCAGGATTCTTCTTTTTCTTAGGCTTCTCGGTGGACGGCTGTTGTTGTTGCTGGGAATTATTAAGGAGGGCTCGGAGCATTTCTTCCTGATTGATGTACCTGTCCATCTTTACCATAAAGGTATGAAGATCTTTCGGTGGTTTCAACGCCAGTTCTGCCATCAGAGGCCCATCCTTCTTCAAGCCTTGAAAAATTGCTCCATAGATGAAATCATCTGGCGCACTTTCTGTGTCCAGCTTCTCCTAGTTGAATCTCCATAGGTAGTCTTTTAGAGACTCGTTCGGCCCCTGCTGTACAGAGAGTAAGTATCCTCGGGGTTTTCTTCTAGCTCTCCCGGATACGAACTGGGCCAGGAATTTCCTTCCAAGGGTGTCGAAGCAATCAATCGACCTTGGTGTGAGATTCCTGAGCCAGTCTTGGGCCTTTCCTGACAAGGTGAGAGGAAAAGCTCGGCATGCCACAGCATCTGGTGTCTTGTGCAAAGAGACATGGGATCGGAAATTGTCCAAGTGCTCCACCGGATCTTCACTGCCTGAAAAAACAGGGATATCAGGTACCTTGAATCTTACAGGTAGATCGAAGTTGGATACTTCTTCGGTGAATATCGACTCCTTGTGCTGAAATAGGTTGTCTACGAGAGACTCCTTCCCATCACGCTTCTGATCAATCGTCTTTGACAGCACGTCATATTTTGCGCCCAGATCTTGGACCATCTTCTGCAACCTCCTTTCTGCCTCCGTGGGTGGAACCGGATTGATGGGCTCTCCATGATCTTCGTTCCGCGACCCTGCTTTCTCTCCAGACCCTTCGGGGTTGCCACCGAGATTCGTCCCTTCACCTGCATCATGATTGAATGGCGGTGGTGTCTGCGCAGCTGTGAGCAGAGCATTTTGAGCCAGCAAATCCTCCACATTCTTCTGCGCCTGGGCCAACTGTTGACTCAGTTGGGTTATTCTGGCCTCTGGTCCAGCAGATTCTGCTTCTCCACGAACATCGTCTCGGCTGGTAGGAGGTGCATTGTTTTGAATCGACTTGGAACGCCTCGTAGTCACCATCGCGGATTTGTTTTTCGTAAGAACGATTCTTCGTTCCCACAGACGGCGCCAAACTGTTGGTACAGTTTCCGGTATGGTGACGTGTCGCCTTGTGATTTGCTACTGATTTCAACCGACCACCTCAATCCTGCAAAAAGAACAAACAACTCGTCGGGGGTGCCGACCACGCCCACTCCGATGCCTAAGTCAGTTTAAATCAATTTTCTGCTGAGTATTCTGAATCTTAATCTCAAGAGCTTAGAGAATTCGTCCTCATACCTGGTGTGACTGTCTTTATTTATAGG
Organism: Alnus rubra; assembly: GCA_028654335.1. NCBI lineage: Eukaryota > Viridiplantae > Streptophyta > Magnoliopsida > Fagales > Betulaceae > Alnus > Alnus rubra. Next base: position 45,910 of record JAJPGS010000198.1, on the reverse strand, counting down.
CCAGACCTTCTTGACACCTAGTTGGATTAGGAGTTTGAGTCCTAGCCTGGTTGAACTTTAACCATATCTTCAGGGAATTCGAGTAGGAGTGTGAAGTCCGTAGTTGATTGCGTTTGTACTTCTTTAAACTTGATTCTGTGTCAATAACTATCTTATCCCATAAATTATGGATCTGTGATTTATCCCTGATCTTCTGGGATTCTATCCTTATCGCACTCTAAGACGAGTGCGGCGTATGACACCTTTTAGAAGACTGTAGCACATTTCAGCCAACCTCCGAGGTGATGATATCCGAGATATTTTCGCTCCGACCTGGAGATCTCGGGATATCGCCGCACCATAACGGGGTTGTGTAAGTCCGAGATGTTACTACTCCGAGACGTTGGCACATCCAATGGATATCACCCCGAGGAGATATCATACCGACTCCATATCATCCCGAGGCGTTATTACTCCGAGACACAAATATCCGAGATATGTTCGCTCCGTTTTGACTGGGAGATCCCGGGATATTTTATATACTGTAACCTGGAATGTTAAGACCGAGACATCGTCATATCTCCGAGATGTCTTTATACCTAGACGACCTTTTCTTCGTTGGGCGGAACTGGGCGGAACAAATGTCTGAGACATAACTCCGAGATGTCATCGGATCCATGTGTCTCTAGGGTTGATTTTATCCCTAACAAATTATATTTTAACTAGTTTCAAATTTTGGGGCTTTTAAGCAAAAGAAAACATAAACTAAACAAAGTAAAAATAATCAAAAGATAGGGTTCTAAGGTTTAAGAATCCACACCCACCAAACCATAGTAACATATTTTCATATTCATCAATACACATTTGAAGTTCTCACTATACAAATTTTATGTATGTTCTACTATGCTTCAAAAATTAATTAGATCATTCAATGAATAATCTGTTCTTTGCACAAATCACAAAAGATATCCAGTTTAAACCAAATCATCAAATGTATCCGTAGAACGAAACACAATGAATATCCAATGTTTTGATAAATAAAAACCAAGCAAACAATTAAATGAAACTATCTCAAGTCACCACATGTATCCGTAAATCACAATAAGTATCCAAGAATCATTTCAATAATTGACTTGAAGTAGAACAATTAGAAATCAAAATTCATAAAATTGGATAGTATAACCTCACAAGAAAATATTGTTGCTCTTCAATGGTGAGGCTTCATCCTCAATCTTAGTTGGGAGTTTAACTACACTTGGTAACAAAAATAAAAATTTAAACCTTAAAAAAATAAACTAAAAGCTAGGGGGAGGAGGAGACATGCGTGAAGGGCTCAGCCTCGACTCACACCCCCTCCCCTTTTCTTTGGAATAAATAGGGGAATCATTTAGAGGAGAGCCTATAATCATGACATGTGGTATCTCATACAATTGACAAGTGTACCTATTTTTGTGTAAAAACAGTTTTTTTTTTTCCTAAAAAATAACTATATCATGACTGTCATTTGTGAACCAAATATCTGAAATTAAATACACAATTTAGATGTGGTAGTGAACTAATTCGAGATCAAAAGAAGTGTCTCTTTTAACTCCAAAACTTGCGCTCCATTAGAAATCGCTCCATTACATACAAAACGTCTATTTAGTTTTTATCCATAGCCTGTTTATTTCTTTCTTATTATCCACTACCCAATTTTTTCGTGTTCTTTTCATTGAAACTTAGAAAAGAACACGGGAAAGACATTTATTTTATAGTATATTACTATTTTTCATCTTTTCCTTTTTTGTTTTTATTTTACGTGGTTATGTTCTTCTGTTTTTTATTAGTGTCTTTATTTTTTGTTCTAATTAATTTATATATTATTTTTTTGGTAAATTTTACACTGAATTCTAAAAATGATGGTGAAAAAGAGGTTTTCATATCTTCTTTTGTTTTGGTTCTTATTTTTTGTTATAATTTATGCATTATTATTATTATTTCTAAAAGTAATTTCTTTTACGTTATATATGCGAAAGATGGTTGAAAGAAAACATATCTATGTGACAAAACTTCTTTTTATACCTATAAATTTCATTGGAACGTAAAAAAGTGTACGGAAAAGAAATTTAATTTCTATTATATTAGTATTAATTTTGATTGGATTTTGAAATTGTGTTTGTAGGGGTCGTGTTCAAAGAGAATGGTAAATAATTGGTTTGTTTGTCTTTATTTTTTGTGATTTTGTGCTTTGGATTCAATTTTTTTGTTTTAAATATCTATTTAATAGGAATTCTTTCTATACCTATGAATTTCATTGGAACAAAAAAAAAAAAAAAAAAAAAAAAGGTGTTTGGAAAAGTCAGTTAATTTTTTGTTAGATTAGTATTAGTTTTGATTGGGTTTTGAAAAATATGTTTGCAGAGGTCGTGTTCAAAGAGAATGGTAAATAATTCATTTGTTTGTCTTTATTTTATGTGGTTATGTTCTTCAAATTCCATTTTTTTTTTCTTTTTGCCTTTTCCTTCTAATTTTTAAATTATTTGTAACTTCTGTTCTAAAAGTAGTTTATTTTACATCGAAAAAAATCTCTATTTGATAGGCCTTTTTCCTATACTTACGAATTTTATTGGAATGAGGAAAAGTATACGGAAGAGTAACTCATTTTCTATATATATATATTAGTATTTTTCATTTTTATTTATTTTTTGGCTTTTTATTGTTTGCAATTCTGTTCTTTTATAAATTTGACAATAAATTGAAGAAAATAATGGTGAGCGAGAGAGCTACGTTGTTTTTGGTACAGAGTATTAATCATATTAATATTATTATTAATTTTCGATAGAACAAAGTATTTTATAGTGGAGAGGAAGTGGTATTATGTATGGTTGGGATATGATGGATTGTTTTGTTGGTTGGGTTTTGTTTATGCTGTTGAGTAAAAATATAGGGATGCACATGTACGTTAAGCATTTATCCTCTAACTATCTTTTACCCATTTGAATACAATTTTTGTTTTTTATTTTTATTTTTTGTTCTAATTTATATATTATTTTGTATTCAAATTGATTGTTTTTTCTTTTGAAAATTTTACACTCAATTCATGGAAATGTTGGTGAGATACATTGTTTGTTACATACCTAATTGATGGACAACATTGTTTTGTTTTGTTTTTTTTTTTTTTTTTAAGGTTTTTAAAATGAATTATAATTTTTTTTCCTTATAGTTCTTATTAAAATTTTGGTAGCCAATTAGTTAATTGAGTGAGGGAAAGAAAATTTGTTACTCATAATCTCTTTAAGACCTTTCAAGTAAATTACAATGAATAAATATATATACATAAACTCAAAATGGCGCCTCTTCACGTTCACAAGAGAAAATAATAACTACCGGGTCTTGAGTTAGGCCACGTTTTAAACTCCCTCACCCCTCCCCTTAGGAATTTTTTTTAAATGATTGGAAAATAGGATTGATATGATATAAAATTGAAATAATTTATATGAAAAAGTAAAAAAAAAAAAATTGTAATGTATTGAGTTTTTTATTTAAAAAGTAATAAAAAAGTGTTGATGTGATATAAAAAGTTATAAATGGTTATAAATGTTTTGAAGTTAATGTTTTTTTTAGGAGAAGCAAAGATAAGGGAAGGAGATGAGAAAGTGAATTTTAAAGGAGGCCTTAGACTTGTCATGAAAATAGCAAATTCAAACTCTTCTTTTACGTTCCGGAATTTATGCTGGGCAGTTGACTCCTTCTGTCGTGAAAGTCTTGTGCTTCTTCTTTGGTCTTTCAAGATCCGGAATTTCTGCATGTTATGGAAATGGGAATTTCACGTGATTTATGCTGCATGTTGGTGCTTTGTAGGAGGAATCACGTAAAAGAAAACCTCGACTTTTGTGAGTTCAGTCAACAAAAGAGGCTTCTTTTTCTTATTTTCCCATTTATTTGCAATTCTACCGAAAGATCATCATTTTTTATCAATCACAATGTAAAAATACTAAAACACTAAAATCAATTAAAAATATTAGAAAATAACAAAATTAAAGGCTTAATAAATATAAATTAAGGGTTCCAATTATACAATATTTGACACTCATCATTGCACCTCTTCCACATATTCCTACTAATCTTGAAACCAAAAATGATATAGAAAATATCCATATACTACAAATCTTTCCCTTTCTCTCCGGTGTGATCTCATAGCAATAGGATTAATTGAGTTCAATTCAAATCTACCCATGTCTTTGTCTAATGTACAGTGGCAGACCCAGGGTTGTAAAAATGGAGGGGCCAAATCGAAAAAAAAAAATTGAAGGGGAAAAATTAAAAAAATTAAAAAATTAGAGGGTAAAATTTTAATTTGAATTTTTTTTTTGTGAAAAAAAAAAAATTTAGGGGAAAATTTTGGGGCTTGGGGGCCCTGGCCCCCCTAGCCCCAATGTAGGACCGCCCCTGCTAAGGCACTATTTAATTATGCATTCGAGTCTAAATCACCATGAATGCTCAAAGTTGCACAAGATATGAATGCAGATTAATATTTGAATTGTCATTAATTCTCCACAATAATTCATGGTAGTTGGTTTGTTCAATTGAATGGTCAAATACACGATGCTCAAGCAAAGTAGATTTCTTTATGTTTGATGACAATTGTACCTCATCCACATATTCCTACCAATCTTGAAACCAAAAACGATATACAAAATATCCATATACTACGAATCTAAATGTAGATGAATATTCAAATTGTCATTAATTCTCCACAATAATTCATAGTAGTTGGTTTGTTCAATTGAATGGTCAAATACACGATGTTCAAGCAAAGTAGATTTCTTTATGTTTGATGACAGTTGTACCTCATCCACATATTCCTACCAATCTTGAAACCAAAAACGATATACAAAATATCCATATACTACAAATCTTTCCCTCTCTCCCCAGTGTAATCACATAGCAACATGATTAATTGAGTTCAATTCAAATCTACTCATGTCTCGTCTATTGCCCCATTCAATTATGCATTCATACCATCAATGCTCAAAGTTGCACCAGATATGAATGCAGATATTCAAATTATCATTAATTCTCCACAATAATTCATGGTAGTTGGTTTGTTCAATTGAATGGTCAAATACACGATGTTCAAGCACAGTAGATTTCTTTATGTTTGATGACAGTTGTACCTCATCCACATATTCCTACGAAACTTGAAACCAAAAACAATATACAAAATATCCATATACTATGAATATTTCCCTTTCTCCCTAGTGTGATCACATAGCAACATGATTAATTGAGTTCAATTCAAATCTACCCGTATCTTACATATTCCATATCCATATCCATATTCCCCGTGTGAAATTCCCAATGATTTGGCTATAAAACAGGATATTAATAATATCCAAATACCAAAGGTAGAAATAACTGAGGATTTAGCAAGAAAAGCTGGTCTTGAAGATTTAGCTAAAGAATCAACGACAATAGATATCAAAAGACATATTTGAACACAATACAAAAATCTCCAGTTTAATAAAATTGGAATAAAGTGCAGCAAAATCATATGCAAACAACACTTCTGTAGAGCTAAACTGTTAAAAAACAAGATAACCCAAGATCTTCCATCCAACCAAGGATTTGCAAAACTCATTCGGTCATCTACCAAAATTTCACTAACAAACAAAAGTCAAGAGACTCCCAAAATTAGAAACAACCCAAGGCTTCTCAAACCACCCACAAAATCAACCGCAAATTTGCTCCAGAATTAACCAAAACTCAAGACTGAACACAACGCCCAACTCCTGGCCCAGTCGATTACACAGCATAAGAAATACCCAAACAATTGTTACACATTCAATCCAAAGGCTACAATACATATCAAATTCGAGCAAAACCCAGCACTTTGCACATCAATTATAGATCCAAATATATTAATTAATTATATTATTATTTTAATCACTAATACTTACATAATCTGATTTTTTTTTGGAAAAGAACTGGAGTGCTGAAAAAGGGTGAAGACAAAGAAATGGACAAAACCCTATCGCGAAAGCAGAAAATAGGTGGGGCAGTAGAGCTGCTACCAAAACGGATCAAGATTTGGGAAGAGGACAGGTGAGAAATTATGAATAAGAAGACAAGACGGGATTAATTCCTGTGTTTGTGGAGGAAAATATTCTCGCCATTAATATCTGCATATATCTTTAATGGACATGCAACAATTGTGCAAATAATATATTGGAGTCATGTGATTGCATTTATCAGCCATGACGTTAACAGAATAAACTTTGTGGAGGAAAATATTCTCGCCATTAATTTCTGCATATATCTTAAATGGACATGCAACAATTGTGCAAATAATATATTGGAGTCAAGTGACTGCATTTATCAGCCATGACGTTAACAGAATAAACTTTTGGGGGACAGAGGTATCTGACGAATGGAACAAAGTCTTGGCTACTTTTAGTTTTTAGAGCCAACAGACAAAAAAGGTATGTCCATTCTTGGTTTAACTCTAAATTCAGTTGAAATGCTTCAAACTAGCTATTACATGCAGTTTCTTTCTTTAATATGCTTTTTTCAATGCTTCATTCATTTATAAAATTCTATTATTTGACTTATCAAAGTTTCATCAACGACTAGAGATATCAAAAGACATAATTGAACACAATAGAAAGGTCTTATCTGAGATAACAGCTGTTATAATCAATTTATGAGCTCGTAGGCTCTTCTAATATAGGGGGCATGAAACATAAGCAGGCTGAGCTATAAAGCTATATACTTGCTATCCCTTTCTATAAAGGTCTGAGTTCTATAGTTAGGTTTATCACCACGACCATTTCTTGATTCATTCAGTATGTCAAGTATCCTATGATTTTGCTCTGAGTGTCTACAGCAAATGAAGAAGAAAGCTGATGATATCTTTTGCGACTTACTATTACGGATTTTAAATGCTACTAATCTTGTTGCCATCTTAGAATTGATGAAATAAACAGATAAACAAAGAATAAAAAAGAGGCAAAGAAATGAAAAAGAAGATTTGGAAACATTATGAGTTTTTCTCCTAGAAGCATGAAAACCTCTCATCAACAAAAAAACGCGAATTCTCATCAGACAAGGCATTATCAGGTTTATCCAAAAGAAGAGCAAAAGATTTTTGCCTTGTAAAAGAAGTCATCTCCGGAATACTTGAGAATGACAAGAAGATATGGTTATATGGAGCAAATGAAAGGATAATCGTTATCAGCAACAGCAAGAAGCATAAATCACATGCCAGTAAGATCAAGCTCAGAGAATTCATTAGCTCGATTACCGACAACGATATACAAGCCACAGAAGTCCCACTTTCTTATCTATATTTTTTTTTTGATAAGTAGAAGTCCCACATTCTTATCTATGTGAGTTTCTTAGTCACAAAGGAAACCACGCGTGTGAATAGTGTCTGGCCACATCTCCAGATAATGGGTCCCGTGCCAGCAATAATTGGAGAGGATCCAAAATGCATGAGTTAGGGGAATACTCACCTACACATTATGAGTTAGGTTGTCCTAAGGGCGTCCTGTAAGGCTATATAAGCCAAGTTATGTTTCATTTGTAACCACGCTTGTCAAAAACCATCTACTCTAAGATAAGCTTTGTATCCTAACTATGAGTGAGTAAACTCTCTTCGTCCGAAGGGAGTAGAGTCATGAATCTTTGAGGATTATACCTCGAGAATCAAGTTTGTTATGTGTGTAAACCTATTATCAGTGCAATAAAGAAGTCATACTTCCTTAAGATCATTTGGCTTATTTCTGGTATCTCTCTATCAGCAAGGTCTTTTGGCATTGGCCATAACGTCTTGAGTTATCCTAAATCTTCGAAAGAGGGTTTCAACCCGATTTGTCAACTTGAAAGAGTGCTCGCAGTAAGTTCCTTTGATTTGGCCTGTGTGTGCTGTGATTCAGGGCGGTCTTGAGCTTGAAAGACAGGTGGCTACTAGCTGAAGAAAGGAGTTCAATCTCAAGCAATCACTGAGAGAGAAGAAGAAGCTTTCTGCGGAAGCCGTGTTGGGCCATTTATCTTAATTCTGGTAAGAAGATTTGTTTTGAGCTTAGAATAGCTACACACACATACAACTTGTATCTTGATTCTTATATCTGATTGATATACAGACTCGAAACCTAGGACATTTCTCAAATATTATATCTTGATTGTTTTATCTGATTGATAAAACTTTTGAACAATTGATAAAGAACTCATAATGTCAATAGAATTAGATACAGAATTCTATGCTATAAAAGCACAACAAAGTAATAATATAGCAGCAGGAAATCTGCATGTAGATGAGAAAACCAAACTTTTCACCATAACAAAGGTTACAGGAGATTGGACTGAATGGAGAATCGTAACCTATAATCAAAGAAGACTTTTTAATCAAGTCAAGACCTCAAAAGATAAAGAACCATCAATAGAGTTACATATAGAATTCAACGCTATAATAGCACAACAAAGTAGTAATATAGCAGCAGGAAATCTGCATGTAGATGAGAAAACCAAACTTTTCTCAATAACAAAGGTTACAGGAGGTTTTACTGAATGGAGAATCGTAACCTATAATCAAAGAAGACTTTTTGATCAAGTCAAGACCTCAAAAGATGAAGAACCATCAATAGAATTAGATATAGAATTCTATGCTATAAAAGCACAACAAAGTAATAATATAGCAGCAGGAAATCTGCATGTAGATGAGAAAACCAAACTTTTCTCTATAACAAAGGTTACAGGAGATTGGACTGAATGGAGAATCGTAACTTATAATCAAAGAAGACTTTTTAATCAAGTCAAGACCTCAAAAGATAAAGAACCATCAATAGAATTAGATATAGAATTCAACGGTATAATAGCACAACAAAATAGTAATATAGCAGCAGGAAATCTGCATGTAGATGAGAAAACCAAACTTTTCTCAATAACAAAGGTTACAGGAGGTTTTACTGAATGGAGAATCGTAACCTATAATCAAAGAAGACTTTTTAATCAAGTCAAGGCCTCAAAAGATAAAGAACCATGCTATTTGCTCGAAAAAGATAAAGAACCATCAATAGAATTAGATATAGAATTCTATGCTATAAAAGCACAACAAAGTAATAATATAGCAGCAGGAAATCTGCATGTAGATGAGAAAACCAAACTTTTCTCTATAACCAAGGTTACAGGAGATTGGACTGAATGGAGAATCGTAACCTATAATCAAAGAAGACTTTTTAATCAAGTCAAGACCTCAAAAGATAAAAAACCATCAATAGAATTAGATATAGAATTCAACGCTATAATAGCACAACAAAGTAGTAATATAGCAGCAGGAAATCTGCATGTAGATGAGAAAACCAAACTTTTCTCAATAACAAAGGTTACAGGAGGTTTTACTGAATGGAGAATCGTAACCTATAATCAAAGAAGACTTTTTAATCAAGTCTCTTCCTCAGAAGATAAAGAATCATCTTCAAAAGATTGTATAGTAAAAAACTATATATGACCTGACCAAAAGATTGTGATAAGGATATAAAGCCTGAAGAAAAAGACGTTAGAAAACAGACTGATGAAATCATAAGAGAAATCAAAAAGGCAAGTAGAGTTATAGAAGACCAGAATAGAGAAATCTGAAGGTCTAATAAAAATCAAGCCTCCTAAAAATCAAGAAATTGATTATTCAATAATCAAATCAGAAGTACAAGAAGTCATTAACGACCTTGAGTACAAGATAGATATCACAGTTAGAAAGACTTCAACGAGACACTCTACAGTCAATAGAGAAAATCAAGAATATCGATGAACCTTCAAAGGCAATCAACGATATCAAAAGAAAGTTAGAACAACTAGCTACAAAGAAGGATATTGAGAATCTTCCAAAGATTCCCCTCAGATCTTTTAAGAAAAGGTGACATTCCATCTTATCCAGAGATTCCTACGAATCTTGCAACCAAAGACGATAAAAAAATATCCATATGAGATAAATTAAATCAGTGTAAATGCACAAAAGAATTAGAAAAGAAATAAGTTCGATCAAAGAATAAACGAACTAGACAGAAGACTTAATAATCTTAGTGTTACGTACATCCAATCAATCAAATGGAGATAGTTATCAATTTCATTTTGGAAATAGAACTACCTTTACAGATGAAGGAAAATCTTATACACTACCTCCACCAGAAGAACAAAAGTCTTTAATTACCATCACCATGAGTGAAATCAGAAAAGGACTTGAAGAAGAATTCGAAGTCACCACTGACGTGGACGGACTAAACGATATTTTCAAAGATGCTGAAAAGAATTATCATAGTAATGAAAAAAATTCTTAGCTGTCAAAAATGGCATTAAGAAATTCGAAATATATCTTGCACCAAAAAGATTCTTAGTATGGACTGATAACAAGAATTTTACATCATTCCTTAAACGTAAACTTGATAGATCAATATCTCGTGGCAGATTACTTCGTGGGCAGTTATGGTTTAATCAGTTTGAATTTGATACTGAACATATTGCAGGAACCAAGAATTGTCTTCCAGACACCCTCACACGAGAATTAGCATTGATTGACAAGTGTGTGCCAGTTATTACTCTTTGTGAATATGCAGGTATGGAGTCAATCAAAGATCTCATCTCTCTCGCTATGCGAAAGATGGATGAAGCACAGCAAGATACTAGAAGAGCCTACGAGCTCATGAATCAGCTGGAAACAGCAAAAGAAAATAGTAATTCGGTACCAAAATATACGAGCGCGTTAGCTCAAGGTGATCTCCTAGGTATCTTTCAAGATGCTGAGTCACCCGTTGGGGAACGTAAAACCAACTTCGAAGGAAGTAAAACTACAAAGCAGGATTTAAATCCGAAAGATATGAAAGTGGAAGAAATTCCCAAGAATACAAATAAGCAGGAATTTATTCCTCAAGATTTTATGCAGGTGTTGCACCTCTCTAGTCACCCGGACTGGATTGACCCGAGTTTTCGTCCCAAAACATCTCTTCTCCGAAACAAAGAGAAAAAGGTTGTGGAAGAAAACATCAAGCAGCTTCCTCAAGAAGCTCAAGACAAGATTCTGACCCTTGCAAATCAGAATGTATTCGAAGAAGCCTTCCTCAAATGGAGCAAGTTCGTTACTACAAATGATATCATTAAGGATCATCTTGATTCAGAATGGTTTATTAGTGACGATGGTGGAAATCATAGCCGAGCAGCACTTCTACAAGGCAGTCCTCCAGACATAGCCAGTGCCTTGTTCGAGAATGGTTTAGTCTCTGTTATCTACCCTGAGAAAGATCTTTCAGAACTCAGATATATGCCAGATATCATAAAATCTGCAGCACGCAGTTTTATACGAGGAACAGGTTATGGAGAAATCTATATCCGATTCTACTCAACAATTCCCGAATGGGATAAAGAAGTTAACATCCATTATCCTAGTTATCATTTAGCTTGGATTGGAGTTCGATCTGAAAATTATGGAAAACCTCTCATCAACAAAAAACGCGAATTCTCATCAAACAAGGCGTTATCAGGTTTATCCAAAAGAAGAGCAAAAGACTTTTGCCTTATAAAAGAAGTCATCTCTGGAATACTTGAGAATGACAAGAAGATATGGTTATATGGAGCAAATGAAAGGATAATCGTTATCAGCAACAGCAAGAAGCATACGTCAGAAGCCAGCAAGATCAAGCTCAAAGAATTCATTAGCTCTATTACCGACAACAAAATACAAGCCACAGAAGTCACACATTCTTATCTATGTGAGTTTCTTAGTCACAAGGGAAACCACGCATGTGAATACTGTCTGGCCACATCTCCAGATAATGGGTCCCGTGCCAGCAATAATTGGGGACCAGAAGGAACGTTGAACCTCATGGACGACTAGCAGAAATGCATTTATGCATACAGCAAAGACTCTATGAGTTAGGTTGTCCCAAGGGTGTCCTGTAAGGCTATATAAGCCAAGTTATGTTTCATTTGTAACCACGCTTGTCAAAAACCATCTACTCTAAGATAAGCTTTGTATCCTAAGTATGAGTGAATAAACTCTCTTCGTCCGAAGGGAGTAGAGTCATGAATCTTTGAGGATTATACCTCGAGAATCAAGTTTGTTATGTGTGTCAACCTATTATCAGTGCAATAAAGAAGTCATACTTCCTAAAGATCATTTGGCTTATTACTGGTAGCTCTCTATTAGCAAGGTCTTTTGGCATTGGCCATAACGTCTTGAGTTATCCTAAATCTTCAAAAGAGGGTTTCAACCCGAGCTGTCAACTTGAAAGAGTGCTCCCTGTAAGTCCCTTTGATTTGGCCTGTGTGTGGCTATGATTCAGGGCGGTATTGAGCTTGAAAGAGAGAGGTGGCTACTAGCGCGCACTACAAAAAAAAAAAAATCATTGTTTTGAGCCTTTTTTTTTTTTTTTTTTCTTAAATGGTTTGAGCCTTTTTTTTAGCCATTTTCAACATATAGGGTATTAAAATCTTGGTTTGAGCCGTTTTTGTTCAAATGGTTCAAACCGATTTGTGTCGTTTTAGTTAAAACGGCTCAAACCATTTTGAGCCATTTTAGTTAAAACGGGTCAAACCGGTTTGAGTTTGAGACAAACGGCTCAAATGGATTTGAGCCGTTTTAGCACTAAAACGGGTCAAAAATTTAAAAAAAAATAAAAATAATCTTTTTTTTTTAGTTGTTTTAGGAACACTAAAATGACTCTAAATAATTTTTTTTTTTTTAAAAAAAAGAAGAAAATATTCAATTTTTTTTTTTTTTTTGGTTAAACACCTTTTTAGTCCATGAGTTTTGGCAACTTTATTTTTTAGTCCCTGAGTTTCAATTCGCATCACAGATGATACCTAAATTTTGGGAAATGACCAAATAAGTACCTCGATTAACTTCTCCGTCCAAAAACTAACGGCTCGCCACGTCACTGACATTTAACACCACTAGAATGTCGATACCTGTCTAGTGAAACACGTCAGCATCCACTTAATTTCCAAATCACCCAAACACCTCCACATCACACACCCACGTCATTTGTTTATTTTGGGGGGAAAACTATTTTCTGCAATTTAAGAAACTCAAAACTGAAACTCAAATCATTTCATCGTTAATCTGAGAAAGAAATCAAAATCCCTAAAATGAACTTGTGAAGTGAAGAAGTGAAGAACCCTAATCCCTAAAATCCCCCTCGACCGACTCTCTCTCGACCGGCCGACTCCCTCCCGGACTCTCGCTCGATTTCTCTCCCTTCGACTCCACTGAACCGGCCGACTCCCTCCCGGACGTCGAAGAAGGGGGATTTCACCTAACCTCGGCCGGACGTCGAAGAAAGTGGATTTCGCTCGCTCATCAAGTCGGCACATTCTGAGGTATTTTGTCCATTTTTGTGTTTTTAGAAGTTTGTTTCGTGCTATATATATATGGATTGTGTATTGTGATTGTCGGTTGAATCTTTGTTTTGGTTTTTGGAACAAATGCTTGTCGGTTGTTGAGCAAAGTGATGAGGTTATAAAAACCGAAACTTTCGGTTGTTGTGGGTGGATAAAAGTTGATGGCTTCTTGTCACACACGAGATTCCAAAGGGAATGAAGTTTCCCGTGGTGTAGACAAGGTCGGTTCTTAGGCTCAAATTTTTAAAAAAAAATTGTAATTTTTTAATTTTTTCCTTAATTTCCGTTTGAAGATTTAGACAATTTTTTGTTTGTTATGTGTTTTGTGTTGTCCGTTCCTTGAAGTCATCATCCGGATCGTCCTCAGTGGGCCGTGTTGACATATCTTATTTCTGTTTCTGCGATTTACCAGCCCCATTGAAGACCTCGTGGACTAGGGAAAACCATGGAAGAAGATTTTGGGGTTGCGCCACTTACAACTCAAGAGTAAGCATTTTGTTATAATTATAGATAGTCAGTCGTGAGTTTTTGCTGACTGAATGCTATACTTCAACATGCAGACAAAAGCTGCATGCAAATTTTTCAAATGGCTGGACAAGCCAACTTGTGCAAGGGGTGTGGAGGTCTTAGATGAGATTACCAAGAAGCTTAACGAAGTAGAGGATGCAAATGGTACTTTGGTAGCAAGGGTTAAAGATTTGGAGAATGAAAATGTCAGTTGCATGGAAAGAGTTAGGCAATCACAGAAGTGGGATGATAAACAAATGGAAATCATCAGGTGTCTAGAGAAGGAAAATGACAGCTATAGGACAAGAGAGAAATTTTTGATGTATGCTTTGTTCTTCTCATGGTTTACAATTCTGTTGATTGCTTGTGTTGCACTTATGAAATGAAATGTAGTTTGAGATATGAATTGTAGATTATGTAGTTTGGATATGTATTTTGTATATTTATGGATGGAGCTGCTGGAGAAATATTGTTAATATGTTATGTCAAACAATATCCCTTCATACTGCAATTGTCAACAAATGTACACTCTGTGCTCAAATTTTGGGTCTAAACGATTTATTCCATTGCCCTTCAGGCAGTATCACAGAGAGTACCTCATGTTTCCATTTATATCATAGTAGATACCTAGGTTTTACATAAGTATCACATATAGTACCTCTGTATAGGTTTTAATAAGTTTTTAATGTAAAACACAAACAATATCCCTTCATGCTGCAATTTGTCAACAAATGTACACGCTGTGCTCAAATTTTGGGTCCAAACAATTTATTCCATTACCCTTCAGGCAGTATCACAGAGAGTACCTCATGTTTCCGGTTATATCAAAGTAGGTACCTAGGTTTTAGATAAGTATCACATATAGTACCTCCGTATGGGTTTTAACATGTTTTTAATGTAAAACACAAACAATATCCCTTCATGCTGCAATTGATCAACAAATGTACACGCTGTGCTCAAATTTTGGGTGCAAACAATTTATTCCATTGCCCTTTAGGCAGTATCACAGAGAGTACCTCATGTTTCCGGTTATATCAAAGTAGGTACCTAGGTTTTAGATAAGTATCACATATAGTACCTCCGTATAGGTTTTAATATGTATCACGAGCAACCTGTGCCTTGATTACAAATAACCTGCCTAACAAATATGTGCAAATAGTTACATCAACAACCAGTACACATCCAGTAGGGTAATGAAACATGCATCAACACATATCATCGGCCTACATCCTGCCAAGAATCCTTCTTTACATGCCGTCAAAGAAACATACATCCTCTGGAATAACACTCCGTCCCTTTGGATGTAAGCCGAGCTACCGGGATTCCACTTCCGCAATGCATTGCAATACTCTCGGGTGTGACAATATTGTTCACCATCTCTTCCATCGAGGATTTCGATTGCCATCTTCTTTGCACGATGGCAACTCAATATTGTCATCTGCACGTTGTACTCTCGGCGTATTAGTTCCCTCAACGCCCTAGCCTTAAAGCTTCTTTGGTCTCGAAAAATCTCTACATATCGATTTGCAGCCCACCTGATAGTTGCCTTCTTGTTGTAGTAATCACTGCCACAGTTATGCTCAGCATGGAGAGTATTAATCTGAAAATACTTTCTACATGGCGTCCAGGAGGCATGTATTTTCCAGTGACATAACGATTTGCAGTGGGCGGTTAACTGTTTTTTGTCGTTATGCACATACTTGTAATCAAAGTTATTTTTCACTGCGAATAGTTGCAATGCTTCTTTAAATTCTTTCGGGTTCGTAAACCTCAACCCTACACTTAACTCCACTGTCTGACTCCAGTCCCGCTTTTTCTTCCACTCGGGATACCTTCTCTTACGCTTTACAGTTGACCCTTCACTGTCTTCTTCACCACTGTCTAGACTGTCAAAGTACTCACTGTCATATGAATCCGCGTCCGGGTCATTTGCTGCATCGACTCCAATTCTCGTGTTGGAATCTTTATCCCAAGTCTGAAACCAGGTATTTATATAATCATTCGGTTCGCGTAGGACATCCTTTTCCTTTCCTACAAACATGTCCTCCTCCTCGCCATCAGTCAACTCAAAATCACTCAACTCAATGTCCTCCTCCTCCTCCTCCTCCTCCTTCTCATCCCTCTGTTTCCTTGGCCGCCCGATTGGCCGTTTCCTTGGCCGCTCGGCTGGCCGTTTCCTTGGCTGCTGTGGTGGATGTTGCACTGCTGCTGGCTCTTGAGATGTCTGTTGCACTGCTGGCACTTCTGGAGGAGACTGGGTCAAAAGCAAAACAGGGTTTACCACTTCAATTGGAAGAGGTTCTTCATGATCCACAAAAACATGTAGCTTTGTCCTGCCACTATTCGGCAGCCCTTCTTTTAGAGTAATGAAATCACCATCTTTGGTAAGACCGTGTATTTGCTCGTTGGTCTTATCATCAAACTTGTAGTACATTTTGGGTATGTTGTTGTATTCATATTGCAGATAGCACTCCAAAATGTTTGTCAAATCTCCAAACTTGAACTGGGATGCATCTATACCGGCGATTGTCAGAATGTCTCCGCCAATATAGGCCATCCTGTGTCCAGATAGTGACCCATTATGGTAAACAAGTAGGTCAAATGTTGGATCTGACATCTTCTGCACCCTGTGAATTAAACAAAAAAGGATCGTCACACTCTAGCAATAAAAACTGTAAAATTAACTACCAAAGAGATGGGAAAAAAAAGTATGTAAAATGTAAAAAACAGAGAACATAAAATTAGATATGATTTGGAAGATGAATATAAGTAGAGAAGAGATTAGAGAAGAGATTGTGTGTGTTCACAGGTTTTTATAGTTGTATTAGAGAAGAGATTGTGTGTGTTCATACCAACATGCATGCATTCATGTTTTTGCTTGGTCTTATTGTATGGTCTTGGTAAATTTCTTCTTTTATTTTTATTTTAATAAGTCATTGGTATTTGATATGATCATTTGGATGCATCGTCAACTTATTAACAAGCCTTTAAGTGATGTGAGGATGTATGTAACGTGTGTCTGGCATAAAGCTTTTGGTACCCAACCCCCTTCCTTCCCCCTTTCCAACAAAAGAAAATGGTGAAGAATTAAAAAAAAAATGAACTAGTCCTGTAATTGGTAAAAGTTATATGACTTCTAGAGTGAATATGAATTTAAATTTTGCTTCTGTTTGTTCACAGCATGAGTCTATATTTGGTGTGTGTGTTCGTGTGCATATCTATTTTTAATAGATTGACTTTCTCTTGTCTGCAGTATGGGAGGCTTGGTTGTCAAGCAGATGCTTTATAAAGCTAAAGCAGAAAATATTGATAACCTTGTGAACAACACCATTGGAGTTGTATGCGTCAATCAATAATTTTCACATTGCAGATGCTTCTTAGACAGGATGTATAGTGCTTTTTGTACTTTATTGTTCCCTTTTGCACAGTTGGGACCCTCTTGGCCAACATGTGCAACCACAAACACAGTAAATTGATAAAGACAGATATGCAATAAAGTAATACATTCTAAAATGCAATGTGCTGGACAACAACCCAACCAAACTGGTTGTTGGTTTTTTTACCCAACAAAAGACAAAAACACGTGACGATGGTCAGGCCCTACCCAACTCGGGATACACCCCCAACAACTGAAAGTTTCAGTTTTTATAACCTCATCACTTTGCCCAACAACCGACAAGTAGTTGTTCCAAAAACCAAAACAAAGATTCAACCGAAAATCACAATACACAATCCATATATATATAGCACAAAACAAACTTCTAAAAATACAAAAATGGGCAAAATACCTCAGAATGTGCCGATTTGATGAGCGAGCAAAATCCACTTTCTTCGATGTCCGACCGAGGTTAGGTGAAATCCCCCTTCTTCGACGTCCGGGAGGGAGTCGGCCGGTTCAGTGGAGTCGACGGGAGAGAAATCGAGTTAGAGTCTAGGAGGGAGTTGGCCGGTCGAGAGAGAGTCGGTCGAGGGGGATTTTAGGGATTAGGGTTCTTCACTTCTTCACTTCACAAGTTCATTTTAGGGATTTTGATTTCTTTCTCAGATTAACGATGAAATGATTTAAGTTTTTTTGTTTGAAATATTTGAGTTTCAGTTTTGAGTTTCTTAAATTGCAGAAAATAGTTTTCCCCCCAAAATAAACAAATGACGTGGGTGTGTGATGTGGAGGTGTTTGGGTGATTTGGAAATTAAGTGGATGCTGACGTGTTTCACTGGACAGGTGTCGACATTCTAGTGGTGTTAAGTGTCAGTGACGTGGCGAGCCGTTAGTTTTTAGACGGAGAAGTTAACCGAGGTACTTATTTGGTCATTTCCCAAAATTTAGGTATCATCTGTGATGCGAATTGAAACTCAGGGACTAAAAAATAAAGTTGCCAAAACTCAGGGACTAAAAAGGTGTTTAACCCTATTTGGTAATACATGATATAGCAAGAATAAAATAAAAGCACAGCAAATATACATGTACCCCTAGAACACATCATTAACTTTTACCCCTCATTAGAAAGCATCTAACTGAAAACATTATGCAGTACACAACCAAAACAATAATGTGCAAACGAATAAACTAGAAGAACTTCATAAAGACCATACAATATTATACCTTCAAACAAACAGGGCAATAATTCCCCTTTACAAACAATCTTCCACATGCATCACAGCAAGTGTAACCCAGAAACCACCTGTAAAGTTAAAAAGCAAATCATGAATTTACCTGCTAAAAGCAAAGGAGATGCTCAATTTATTAATCCATTGGCTGACAGAAGTTTCAGGGTGATCGTGGAGCATTGGAAAACATTTAGAAATATTTTGGACAATCACTTTAGATGGTAAAACTAAAACATAAAAAACAAAAAACAAAAAAAGAAGCATCACGGTTATTACACCTTAAGATCTTAATAATTTTCAGTCATCACAAAACAATATAACAATTAATTAAACATCAAATACAGAAAAGATCCTATTATCATGTGTCAACTTTGACCAAAACAATCAACACCTCACACTTGAGCCATTTCCAGGGACAGTGGAGGCACAACTATGACACCTTGTATGTTTTGGGCACAAATAAGGTCCAGAACTGACATTCTGCATTATCCACGAACAAATATAAGCAAGCTCTTTTAATAATGATATAAAACTTTTGAACAATCAATTTACACCCCACCTTGTGAGAAGGCTGCTGGCAGTAACAATGGTGAGCACCATCGCATCTTTTACAGAACATAAATTTATTCGGGTCTCCAGTTTTTAGGCAAACCTGGATAAAGCAAAAGGCAACAAAATGCAAGATCATACAATAATAAGTATACATAGAGCAGGGCATGTTAGACCGACTTTACAATCAGCCAGTAATGAATTTTTATCTAGTGCAAAAGCACCATGTATCTGCTTTAAATTCATGGCTATGCATTAAAACCCAGTACTTATTTCTCACCCTCATGACTGAGTTTTCTTTTGATTCTACTAGTACAATATAAGTACATAGTTCAAAGTAGGCCATGAATATGGAGTGTGACATCATATCATTTTAACTAAAAAGCACGAATAAGAAGAAGAGTTCACTAGTATTGCATGTCATTTTTTACCTCACAAATCCGACAAGATGGGCAGACCCATGAACTCTAGTGGAATAAATCTGCAACAAGTCCCCCACAAATGAGAGAATGTATTGGTTGGAGTGCCATAGATATGTATGGCCACTAAATCTTACCTCTATGTTGAGCCTAAGATTTCAAGCAGCTCCTGTGGTACTTCTTGCCACACTTCTTGCATGGAAGCATCCTTCTTGCTTTCTCACTGCCTTCGTTTTCAGCAAAAAAGCACAACCGGCACATTACATTCATTGGACTGACCCTGCTTCTCTCCAACATGAGCTCCTGAGGCATCCTGTTCAATCAAAAACCCAATCAGTATAGCCACAGCAAGAACTAAGAACACAATGAACAAATAAACATTGAAAATACAAATCCTTCAAAGGTTCGTTGCACCATAAACCCAAATTGCCACCATAAAAATCCACATAAAACAAGCTAAAATGTTTTTGATCTCATAAAGACATAATAGCCATGCCACAGCACATTAAAAGGAGTAACAAAAAAAAAAAAAAATTATGTAAATGAAAGGTTTCTATTCCATATAGTGTCTCGGTAGATCAAGCTTCAGAAAATTTAACAAAAGGGAATTTTACACCAAACTTCAGGGAATAAAATGCAATAATTAAATCTGCAAAACTAGCACTAAGGAAGCACTGCAATCAAGTGAATGCCCCTCAAGAAAATTCTAAATAAACTGCCAATGTAACGACCCATCCCCAATGACACAATATTGTCCGCTTTTGGCTCCCCAAACCAGACTTTTCAAGAGGTCATCCATCCTAGGATTGCTCTCGCAGAAGCACGCTTAACTGCGGAGTTCTGTTAGGTTCATGGTCATCACGACTTTAAAACGTGTTGTGTCATAAAATGGTGCATTTATACATATAAACACATTTCCATTCTCAGGCGATGTGCGACGTTACAATCACCCTCTCTTTGGACCCAGCGTCCCCGCTGGCGTCCTTCATTGGGTTTGTGCACGCTCCCACCATCTCAGGCTGGGCAATGGCTCTGATACCATTTGTAACGACCCACCCCCAATGACACAATATTGTCCGCTTTTGGCTCCCCAAACCAAACTTCCCAGGAGGTCACCTATCCTGGGATTGCTCTCGCAGAATCACGCTTAACTGCGGAGTTCTGATAGGTTCATGGCCATCACGGCTTTAAAACGCGTTGTGTCATAAATGGTGCATTTATACATATAAACACATCTCCATTCCTAGACGATGTAGGACGTCACAGCCAATGCTAATACTAACCCAACCAAATCTTTTAACAAAAAACTTTCCCTAGCATCCAACATCACACAGTCTCAAACTTCCGCACAACACCACATAAACGATGTCAACCCAAAAAAGCACGAATTCGTCTTGTAAGCATTGAATAGGTTAACTACAACAAATCCCCCTACAATCTTGCACTTTAAAAATATGAAAATTATATAATAAAGGAAACAAACCATTTCACAAACACGACTAGAAATTCAAAATTCAAGCTCAAAGCAACCCCAGTCCACTGAAATTTACAAACGAATCCAAAATTATACTTACCCATAAAAAATGGATTTTTTACTGTCTGGATACCGAGAAAATGCTGGAACTCCAAGCTTTTTGGCCTCATCGGCATTGGGCTGTGACCCACCAGCCCCGGCACCGTTGTCCACCCCAAATGGTGGCTAGCCCACCGCACGCCTCCCTCAAGTTCTCTCTGATTCTCTCCATTTCTCTCGGTCTCTATTTATTTCTCTCTCGGTCACTCTCTAATCTCTCTCTCGGTTGAGACGAAGAACATAAGAAAAGAAGAACCAGAAAGAAGAAAGAAAGGGCAGGGGAGAAAGGAAGAGAAAAGAAAGAACAAAACAAAACAAAAAAAGAGTTCGAAAAATTTTGACAAAAAAAATGGGGCGTGCGCGCGCAGCACCCCTTAGAGCCGTTTTGGGAGAAAACAACTCCAATTTTTTTTACTTTCTACTCAATTTATTAATACAATTTTTATACAATTTATTAATATGTGTTACATATGTTACTTAATATTTATATGTGTGTATTAGTTAACATATATACTAACTAGTTAGCTTATAAACTAACATATTATTTAGTTAATTAATATATACTAAGTAATCAAGTCGAATTTGAACACACATTTCATAGATTGTCTAGTTCGAGATCAACTATTTAATTAAGCTCAACTCATATTAAAGCTCATATATAATATATATACTAAATATAATTATAACTTATATATATAAAATATATATCTTAGTTTATATGTATTAATTAGTACTATATATAGTATATAAGGTCAGGGATCAATTGGATGATTCTATCGATCCTATAATCCTATCATGATCAATTGAATTAGTACTTATGATCAATCACACGTTAGATTGAACATTCACTGTGTCAAGTTTGATTGATCGAGCTTTATCACGATCGATCGGACTAATGCAATAGGATTGATCAGATGGTCTATTGATCATATTATTCTATCATGATCAATCATACTAGATCAAACATTCACTGTGTCAAGTTTGATTGATCGAATTCTATCACGATTGATCGGACTAATGTAATAGGATCGATTGGATGGGCTATCGATCATATTATTCTATCATGATCGATCAGACTACTACATTAGGATCAATCGGACGTTCGATCGAACCTTCAATGTGTCAAGTTTGATCGATCGAACATTTGTATCACAATAGATCGGTCAAATTAATGCACTAAGATCGATTACATGTTCGATAGATCAGAGTAATACACTTGGATTGATCAAATCTTCTATCAATCCTACGATCCTGTCATGATTGATCGGACTAGTACTTAGGATCAATCGCACGTTAGATCGAACATTCACCGTGTCATGTTTGAACATTCGAACTCTATCATGATTGATCGGACTAATGCATCAGGATCTATCGGATGGTCTATCGATCATATTATTCTATCATGATCAATCAGACTACTACACTAGGATCGATCAGACGTTTGATCTAACTCTATCATGATTAATCAGACTAATGCAATAGGTTTGATCGGATGTTTGATCGATTTGAGTAATACACTTGGATCGATCAGATCTTCTATCAATCTTATGATTCTATCATGATCGATCAGACTAGTACTTAAGATCAATGACACGTTAGATCGAACATTCATTGCGTCTAGTTTGATTGATCAAACATTCACATCACAACAGATCAGACCGATGCATTAGGATGAATTAGATATTCGATCAAACCTTCAATTGTGTCAAGTTTGATCTATCATTTCATTGTTTCACGATCAATTTGACTAATGCAATATGACTGATCGATTAATCTTATCATGATTGACCGGACTAGAGCTCAAGCTGATCTGGGTTACTCGACAAGGTTAGCTCTACAAGAGCTTGTGCTACGTTATTAAATTTTTCAATGTGTGATCACGGAGTTCAAGCCCGAGTTTGTGGATAATTTCTTTACATTTATTAATAACACACACACACACACACACACACACACACAATAAGCATATAGATCGAGCCGAGCTTGAACAAACATTTAATAGATCGGCCAAGTTCGAGATTGACAACCCTAAATACAACTTATGTAGTGTTATATATATATATACACTAAATATAATTTTTAAAAATGACTCAAATTGGAGCCGTTTTAATAGAAAATAGCTCAAATTGCAACCGTTTTAAACAAAACGGTTCAATTTTGACTTGTTTTTGTTAAAACGACTCAAATTAGATCCCTTTTAACAAAACAACTCCAATTTGTGGAGTTGTTTTAACAAAACGGGTCAAAATTAAACCATTTTTGTTAAAACGACTTCAAATTGAGTCATTTTTAAAAATTGGAGCCTTTTTAACAAAACGGTTCTAATTTGAGCAATTTTGATTAAAACGGCTCCAAATGGAGCCATTTTTAAAATTCGATTTTGAGCCATTTTAAAATGTGGCCCCAATTTGGAGCCATTTTTGTAAAACGGCTCCAACGAAAACAACTCAAAAAGCAAAATCGAATTTTAAAAATGGCTCCATTTGGAGCCGTTTTTGTAAAACGGCTCCAACGAAAACAACTCAAAAAGCCCTTCTTTTTTTTTTTTTGTCTGTGTAGTGGCACTGAAAATGAGTTCAATCTCAAGCAATCATTGAGAGAGAAGAAGAAGCTTTCTGCGAAAGTCGTGTTGGGCCATTTATCTTAAGAGAAAATCTATGATAAATCCCTGGGTAAATGTAAGATTTGAAATCATTTCCTCACTTTTTAATTTTGAAATTTAAATGCCTGGGTTTACGATTATTCTAAATAGATTCCTCCGTTAATTTACCATATAAGTTTACTGTAGACCGTTAAAGCCACGTCAGCATATTTGCTTAATATTGTTGTTATTTTAATAAAATTGAAAAATAAAACCTAAAAAAAATTGTTAAAAAAAAAAACCTTCAACCTCTTCTTCATTGCCTCTAGCAGCACCGAAACCTTCATCGGCACCAACTGGTTCCAGCACTGTGCGCGTTGTGAGCATTTCCTCTCCAGCAGCCTCGGAATCATCGGGACCGCTTTTGACAACGATGAAGAGAACGATATCAAAGGTTTTTGGTACAAAAATGGTCAATGGCCATCGACCTCGGAAAGTACGGTGATGATACCAAAGGTTGTTTCCTGCTGGAAATCCAACCTCTTCGTCTTATTCTTCTACCTAGCCTTCTTCAACCACCAAGTCTAGCAAAGATTTTCTTCAACCTTCCTAAACCTTCTTCATCTCCCTCAGTTTCCATTTTTTGTTTACTTCTACAAAAATAATTATAGAGAGAACTATGGCTTTGTGAATGTAGTGTTGGGTTTTTCTCTGTGGATTTTAAGAGTTATTTAATTTCAAAACCATCAAACCCATCAATTTTCGTCTCTACAGAGAAACAAGAATAAGAAGAAAAAGAAGACGACCCAGATGAAGAACAAGTACATAGAACTCTTTCCCTAAGCTGGTCTTCTCAGGATATGAGTTTTCTTGAGTTTTATGGGTTGCAAGCCTTGCGGGAACTACCCGAATGCGTGAGAAAGCCTTCCAAACTCTTTGACTTCACCCACTCTCAGTTCACCTACCGTGCTTTAATTCGTATTCTACTGTGTTTTTGGCGTCGTTGCCAGAGATTTCGGTATTGATAAAGGGCAACGATGCCAAAAACTTGTCAACAACTTAAGTGTGCAATCCCAAGTGCAACTTGTCGCGAAGTAGTAAATTCTCGGGAGTCCGAGTGTCGATCCATAGGAATTTGGGAAATAAAGAACACTAACAAAATTAGATTAGGAAAAATATGTGACGATTGATTTGGTTGAATGATTTTTATAAAATGCAATAAAATATATAAGGGAAAAACTTACTTTTAACAAAACCATAATATTTATTCCTCAACTCATTTTATAACTCAATTGAGAGGCAACAAATGAGTGCACCCAATTGAAAAATAGAGCAGTGATCATAAAGAGAAAATATCATTAAAAGATTAATCTTAAAAATTAATTGATTTCGTTACGAAAAGTTGGTTATTTGATTATCAGGGAATTCCAAGTATTTACTGTACTCGTAGTTAACAATGAATCAATGAATTTTACATAACAAAAACCATTTTCTAAAATAAATAATGCAATCGATTAAAAAGATTATACATTAAAAACCATAGAAGAGTTGGAGAATAAATACTATAATTTCATTAAAAGTTTCACCCCTAGCCTTAGCTAGAGATTTAGCTACACATGACTGTGAAAATATATTCCATCATCAAAGTCCTAAACATCATGCTAGTAAAATAAAATAAACTAAGAAGAAAATAAAAACAAAGAAAAGTTGATGAAATGTTGAACGTCCTCATTTCTTCCAAATCTGTGCTCCTTTTTATAGAGAAGAAAAACATCTCATCCTCTTATTTTCCCCTCAATTATCGTGTGTGCAGCCGAGTTTGATCTAGATCTTTTTTTCTTTATTCAAATGTCTCTTTTTTTATTTGGATAATTGATTACATTGCACATTTTATGCAAGTAGAAGCCTTCACTCTTCACAGTAAGAGTTCTCTTGTGGGTCCACTTCTTGTCTTCTTTTTCAAGGACTTTAATTAAATAGGAACTCCTCTTCTTTTCATCCTCTTTCTTTTTTGATTCTTACAGAGCACAAACTCTTGCATTAATATATCATTCAAGCCCTAGATTAATAATTAAATAATATTTCACAATTAAATGTAAAATGAAAGAATTAAATCATAAAAAAGTATGACAATTCTTATTTTAATAGGGAAAAAAAACACTTTTAAGCTATTATCAGGGTCACCCCAAGATGACAACATTTTCGTAACGATCATGGTCTTGGCCGGGCACGTATGGTTAAGCAAGTGATCAAAGTGGTTGACTTGGTTTCTCGGTTTGAAAAGAAACCGTCTTTGAAGATTTTCAATTCAATACTAAATGTTCTTGTCATGGACGATATTGATTTGGCTAGATGGTTTTATAGGAAGAGAATGATGGGAAATGGTGTTAAAGGCGATGATTACACTTTCGGGATCTTAATGAAAGGGCTTTGCTTATTAAATTCTCCCATATTTTGGGACAGAGCATGTTTCCAACTCTCAGCCATTTCTCAATCGAAGAACGGTCTTAAGTCAGGCCAGTCGATACAGTCACAAGATTGGTCATTAGCTTGAGTGAAATTGGGCACCGAAAGTCATGCGAATTCAAGCAACTCAGCGTCTCCACATTGCACCTTGCATCAGTTTGTTCTTCAGCGTTTCGGCCATCCAATGTTTCAAACATCACTCCCTTGCAGTAGCTCGTCAACCCCACCAAGCTGCCCAGAAATGGAGACTCTTGCTCGTCACCATCGAAGCACTTGAAATCGATCTCCTCTTCCAAGAACTGGATTTCTTTGTTGCAATTAGGGGTGTACAACCGGTTGCGGTAGCGGTTATTTGATCATAACCGCAACCGCAACCTGGATACCCGATTATTCACATTTCAATAACCGCAACAGCAGCTGGTTTACCTATTGCGGTTTTTATCAACCGTTGATTATCCGGTTATTAACCGGATAACCGGTTTTTATATATTGTTGAATTTTTCAGTTTTTTTTATTACTATTAATCATCTCATTACTTACCATAGAAAACAATAAATATGGTAAATATTAATTAAATTTTAAAACAACTGTTGGGATTAAAAAAAATATATATAACATTGAAAAGAATGTAAAGGCTATGGTCCTTATGGAAGACTTACGAGGGGGTGTGCATGAAGTACTTGAGTGGGGGAAAGATGGTGAAGAGCCACTTTTGAATGAGCCAAGTTGTTCATGAAATCAATATATAACGAAGTAGGATGATATTAACACAGTTCCAGTGAACAATGTTGTCAACAATAGTATTGCGAAGATTGTGAAATACGCTATGTGTTTCGTAAACGGATGGATCGATCATAGCTGCCATATATATATAAAATTAAAAAAATTGGTTACCGATTACTCGGTTTTTTAAAACGCTATAACCGGTAATCGCAACCGGGTACCTGGTTATCCGGTTGCGGTTATTTCTGGTTTTTCCATTTTTCCGGTTAGCAATTGTTGGCGGTTATTAGCAGTTACCGATTATTTCCAGTTAATAATTGCCCCGCTTGTACACCCCTAGTTGCAATCCCTCCAGCTTCTAATTTTAAGATAATCTAGAACCCTCTTTACAACAATTAAGATTAGTAATGATGATGACGTTTTTGAAGTGGATTATTGCTTGAATAGGGTTTGCCCCTCCACAAAAGCTACTACCAACTCGATACCACAAACTGATGAAGGTGGTGTGGAGGGTGATGGGGATGCGGATGGCTCTGAGGGTATTGAAGTTTAGGGTGATGGTAATGGTGATGAGGGTATCAACACTAGTGTTGAGGAGGGTATCAACACTGCTAGGATTGGGCCATCTACATTTGGCCCCTACAGGAAATCATTTGAAGATGTTAAGGTGGATGACAATCATTCAGAATTTGGTAGAAGTGACATTCTATTGTCACCACCTATTAGTGATGAAGAGGATATTGATGGGATTTCATCTCACTCTAGTGTGGAGTTCATGAAATTGACCTTCCTAATCTTACCCTGAAGCTTAAGATGAAATTCTCTAGCATACAACTCTTTAGAGAAGTTTTTAGGAAGTATAATGTGAAAATGGGAAAAGACATAAAGTTTGAAAAAAATAAAAAAGCTAAGTGTGTTGCAGTGTGTATGGATCATTCATGTGACTACAGAGTATATGGTAGATAGACGGTGGATGAGGAATCCTTTGATATAAGGTCTTTAAGACCTAAACACTCGTGTACTCGTGTATACAATAGTTAAATTATAAATTTTAGGTGGATAGCAGACAAACTTTTTTATAAGTTTAAAATTCAATCGGACATGCCAATTCCAATGATATGAGATTAAGTGAAGAGAAAATAGAATATAGAAGTCAGCAAGAGCCAAATGTATAGAGGTAGGAAAAAGGTAGGAAAAATGATATATGGTAAGTTGGAGGAACAATATAGCAGATTTTGAGATTATTGTGAAACTTTGGAACGTACTAACAAGGGCAGCTGTGTATTGATGAAGGTAAACAGACTCTTAAGTTTCATAAACTATATTTTTCCATTGCAGCCATGAAGAAGGATTCCTAGATAGTTGTAGACCTATCATAGGTGTGACGTCCCACATTGCCTGGGAATGAGGATGTGCTTATATGTATAAATGCACCATTTATGACACAACGCGTTTTAAAGCCGTGATGGCCATGAACCTATCAAAACTCCGCAGTTAAGCGTGCTTTTGCGAGAGCAGTACCAGGATGGGTGACCTCCTGGGAAGTCTGGTTTAGGGGATCCAAAAGCGGACAATATTGTGTCATTGAGAGTGGGTCGTTACAAATGGTATCAGAGCCATTGCCCAGCCTGAGATGGGGGGAGCGTGCACAAGCCAATGAGGGACGCCAGCGGGGACGCTAGGTCCAAAGAGGGGGTGATTGTGACATCCCACATCGCCTGGGAATGAGGATGTGCTTATATGTATAAATGCACATTTTATAACACAACGTGTTTTAAAGCCGTGATGACCATAAACCTATCAAAATTCCGCAGTTAAGCGTGCTTCTGCGAGAGCAGTACCATGATGGGTGACCTCCTTGGAAGTCTGGCTCAGGGGAGCAAAAAGAGGACAATATTGTGTCATTTGGGGTGGATCGTTACAATAGGGCTAGATGGGTGCTTTCTTAAAAGACCATTCAAGGGAACACTACTGGCTACAGTTAGTAGGGATGCCAACAACAACATGTACCCGGTTACAATTGCTATGGTAGAAGCGGAGATAAAAGACAGTTTGTCTTGGCTCTTAGAAACCCTAGTTTGAGACCTTGGTGCACATGAGAGACATACTAGGCCTACATTCATTTCTGATTTGCAAAATGTGAGTTCTATTAATTACAGAATTTAGATATCATTTTAGTAGTTTATTTTTTTGGCTCATTATATTTATATTGGAATGATGTAGGGTCTTATTCCAAGTTTTGATGTAATGGCGGATCACCGAATTTGTGTAAGGCGTTTATATGCTAACTTTCGAGATCAAGGGTTTTGGGTAGGGTTTGCAAACCCGTGGTAAACCGCTCCGCCCCAAGCGGTTTTTAGGCTAAAAAACGCGGGTTTAGGTCCTAATTTCACCTATTTGAGCGGGGTGGGGCGGGGCACAAGTTTGAGTAATTTTTTTGCCTGGATCCCCACCCCACCCCACATTGCGTTTCCCTAAAGGCTAAAATCCCTAAACTACCCCCCTCCTAAAAAAACCCTAACATCTCGAATCCCCTCCTCATTCAATCCTTTATCCTAATCCCTAAGCGCCACTCAACTCCCATGGTAATCCAGCTCCCTCCTCATCCTAGTCCTGGACCCTCGATCGTTCCCATCTTTGCTGGCTCCACCGGTCCTGTGGCCTATAGGAATGTCATGAACATGCGGTTTCAAGACCAGGAAGATCGGCTTCAAGACCTTTGGTTGTGGCTCCGCGATTGCATCCTCGTTCATAGGTTGATGTTTCTCTCATTCTTTAACCTCTGTTGCTATCATTTGTTTATGAATATGGCTTGAATCTAGGTGTTAAATCTTTGCTAGCTTTCTAGGTATTAAATTTTGCTTTGGTTTGATGGTTTCTCATGTTGTGGCCTAAATTGGGGATACCCGCACAATCTGCCTTGCATCACCTATTCCCGCACGGATACCAGTGATTTTCAGCAAGCCACGGGTGTGAATTTGTGAACCCTTAGGGATGCGGGGCGGGGCGGGGCGGCCAAAATGGGCGAAAAACCGCCCCCCCTCACCCCGTGCCCACCCCTAGTTTCGGGGGTGGCTCTGAATGAAAGGTTGTGGGTTGCAGCATCGGCTTATACTGAAGCTGACTTTAGACATCATATGGAAGATTTGGATAGATTGGGAGGTTTATCGCTAATTTTTGAACATTGGACGCTAAAACACAAATGGGTTGATACTTCAGAGAGGTAAAGTGTATTTTCTCCTAAATGATTGCATCGAAGTGTTTTCTCTTAAGAATAGAAATCGGATGGAGGACAAAGAGAAAGAGAAAGTCAAAGAAGTTAGAATCAATATTTTGTTCTGACTCCCACTCCATTTATAGAGTCTCTTCTCAGATTTGTATTGTCTCTCTTCTTAGTAACCTCTATGAAAATTATTATTTTCCATGAGAATAATCATGTGTAGGATGATTACACTTGTTATGACGTGATCACTCCTTATATCATCACTTTGCCATAGCATTTCCCAGAGCCTCCCAATCAGAGTATAAAAATGCATCTCTTGATTTCACAACTGCAACCTAAAAGATAAAATTGCTCTTGACAAATAAGACAATAATAACATTTTGGATACTTTGGAAGAAATTGAAACATCAAAACCTTCTTCTTCTTTGTCAGAATCTTCCTCCCCATCTCCTCTCAGGTCTGTTTGGGATTAGAGAGAATTAAAAAAGGATTGGAAAAGAGTCGAGCTACTTTCGTGGTATTTATTAATGGAGAAGTAATACTTGCACTTCCTGTGCATAACAACTCCACTCACACAAGACACATTGAGGTGAGGCCCACATAATGCGTCTTGTGTGAGTGGAGTTGTTGTGCTTGTAATGTTTTTCTATCATTTTCCTTATTAATGTTGGGGTGTACGAAAGTCATTAAGGACTCCATTTTTATTTGAAATGGAGACCATTTTATAAGATTGTGACAGATGAGAGCAAATTTTGAAAAAAAAAATAAAAAATTTAGAAAATGTAAAATTTCCCTTTTTCATGTCCGTTCCAGGAGAAAAAGGTTGACCGAGTCAACCTTGGTTTGGGAAATGGGGAGTTGTTTTTATTGATGTATATAGCACGTGTTTTTGCTTAATTCTTATCTGTATTTCTGTTATACAGCTGTCAGTTAATTAGAAGATAGTTAGGCACGTGTATTTCTTGTTTTGTATATAAACCTTCTGATTGTACTCAGATCATTATTCAATATACAGAAAATTAGTTTCTTCTACTCATTCAATTCTCTCATTTGATATGGTATCAGAGCTCTTCACTTTTTTGTGAAAGTTCTTCTAAACTTCATCAATGGCTGTTTCATCCTCTTCTTCTTCTTCTCAATTTCTTGTCGATAATTCTGCAAGTCCATTCTTTTTGCACAATGGCGACAATCCAGGTACTGTGCTGGTTTCTCAGCCCTTAACTGGAGAGAATTACAATACATGGAGTCGTTCCATGATCGTATCCCTAACCGCGAAGAACAAGCTTGGGTTTATCGATGGTTCTCTGCCAAAGCCGTCCCCTGACGATGAATCTCTGCATCATTCTTGGACTAGATGCAACAACATGATTATTGCATGGATTCTCAATTCTGTGTCAAAGGAAATCGCTTCTAGCATCATTTACATCACTACCTGTGAGAAAATGTGGCAAGATTTGAAGGACCGATTCTCTCAAGGTAATGGTCCACGAATTTTTCAACTTCAGAAAATTCTCACCACTCTCTCCCAAGAAAACTCATCTGTGAGTCAGTATTTCACCCGAATCAAGAGTATTTGGGATGAGCTCAACAACTATGATCCAATGCCTTCTTGTACGTGTGGAGGTATGCGTTCTATACATGAAAAGAATAACAGAGATCGTGTATTTCAATTCTTGATGGGCCTTGATGACTCTTACTCTCATATCCGAGGCCAAATTCTTCTCAATGATCCTCTTCCCCCGATCAATAAAGTTTTCTCTTTGATCGTACAAGAGGAACGTCAAAAGGAAATCTCAGCTAGCCCTTTGATTCATGAGACTGCTGCTCTTATGACAAAGGCCGATGCTGCACCTCAGAAGAAGTTTATCAAGTTCAACAACCGTAAAGAAAAGCCAACTTGTTCCCATTGTGGTATCACTGGCCATACGGTTGATAAATGTTACAGGGTTCACGGATTCCCCCCTGGTTTCAAATTCACCAAGAACAAGTTTTCACCTCACTCTGCTAATCAGGTTCAAGAGTTGGATTCATCTGAATGTCCACCTCCAAAGCTTCCTATTAGCCTTGAACAATGTCAGCAGTTGTTGGCTTTTATTCAGCATCAGTCTGTTGTTCAACCTGCTGGTCCAAGTGGTGTTCCCATTGCTTCTGCTCATTCGGCTGCTAATCCGAATACTCAGATAACAGGTCCATTCACATCTGGTATTTTCACTCTCAACCCAATACATTCTGTTTTTTCTTCCACCATTTCACATCATTCTTCGAAACATCCTTTACAAAAGACTCCCTGGATTGTTGATACAGGAGCTACAGATCACATGATCTGTTCTCCTTCCTTTTTCACCAAAATTACTAGTGTTGTCTCCACATGTGTTCAATTACCTAATGGTGCTTTTGCTTCTGTTACTCATATAGGCATTGTGCAACTTTCTGAAACTCTCATTCTTACTAATGTTTTGTGTGTGCCTTCTTTCACTTTTAATTTACTTTCTGCAAGCAAACTCACTAAACAAATATGTTGTTGCTTCATTTTTCTCTATGTTTTTTGCTTTATACAGAGTTTGAGCCCTTGGAAAACGATTGGGGTGGGTAAGGAGCATCATGGATTGTACTACTTACTGCCTTCATCTAAGCTGGATTCTGCAAACAATTCCCAGTTGCTTCCACTTCAATCTCGGATTTTCTCTACTTCAATAAAGACTCCTTCACATGCTGATATTTGGCATTATCGTTTAGGCCACCCTTCTTCTTCTAGAATAAATTTGTTGCATCAACTTGAACCTTCTATTTCTTGTGATTCAGACAATGTTTGTACAGTTTGTCCACTTGCCAAGCAACATAAGTTGCCCTTTTCAAGTAGCACTTCTGTTTCTCATTCCCCATTTGATTTGATACATTGTGATATTTGGGGACCTTTCTCCACTAAATCAATAAATGGTGCTATTTTCTTTCTCACTATTGTTGATGATTTTAGTCGTTTTACTTGGGTACATGTTCTGAAACACAAGTCACAAACTCGTTCTGTTCTTCAAGCTTTCTTTCAATTAGTTTTCACTCAATTTCAGCTCAAAATAAAGTGTTTACGATCTGACAATGGTGCTGAATTCCAAATTTCAGGTTTTTTGCTCATCAAGGAACTATACACCAATTAAGTTGTGTTGAAACCCCTCAACAAAATTCTGTTGTTGAGAGGAAACATCAACACCTCTTAAATGTGGCTAGGTCCTTGCGTTTTCAAGCTCACTTGCCTTTGGAATTTTGGGCTGATTGTGTTCTTACTGCTACTCACCTCATTAACCGAATTCCAACTCCTAATCTCTCTAATAAATCACCCCATGAGCTATTGTTTTCCACACCTCCTTCTTATTCCCATCTTAAGGTTTTTGGTTGCTTAGCTTATGCATCTACTTTGCTTCGAAATCGAACTAAGTTTGATGCTCGTGCCATTCCTTGTATCTTTATTGGCTACCCTTATGCCACTAAAGGTTACAAGCTCTACAATCTTCAAACCAAATCTGTTTTTGTTTCTAGAAATGTTATCTTTCATGAAAACATTTTTCCTTTTGCTTCTCCTTCACTCTTGCTTTCCCTTGCTCATGATCCTGTTTCTGTGTCCTTTCCTATTCCTTTTGATGATCCTTCATTTGGTGTTTCCTCTAATCTCTCCTCTGATCCTCATGTTTTTCCTCCTACTTCTCCTCCAATTGTTTCTGATTCTGCTTCTCCTATAGCAGATTCTATTCCTATAATTTCTGATTTTCCTCCCACAGATTCCACTGCCAATTTTCGCAAATCAACCAGAATCCGTCATCCTCCAACTTACTTGCAGCAGTATCATTGTCACATGGCTTCTACATTACCCCCTTCGGCTTCTAAGGATTCAGATTCAACTTCCGCAGTTTCTTCAGGTATTCTTTTTCCTCTGTCTTCTTCCATTTCTTATGATCATATTTCTCCTTCCTACAAACATTTTTGTCTCTCTATTTCCTCTACTGTTGAGCCTCAATTCTATCATCAAGCCGTCAAGCATCCACATTGGCGTGATGCTATGAGCAAAGAGATTGCAGCTCTTGAGGAAAACAACACTTGGGTTGTCACAGATTTACCTCCAAACAAGCATCCGATTGGCTGTAAATGGGTCTATAAAATCAAATATCGGGCTGATGGTAGTATAGAAAGATACAAAGCCCGTCTCGTTGCCAAAGGGTACACTCAAAGTGAAGGATTGGATTATCATGAAACATTTTCTCCTGTCGCAAAAATGACTACTGTTCGGACCTTTCTTGCTATTGCAGCTGCTAAGCATTGGGTTTTACATCAACTTGATGTAAACAATGCTTTTCTTCATGGTGATTTAGATGAAGAAGTTTACATGGTTTTACCTCCCGGTTTTAAGGGTAAGGGGGAGTTCAAAGTTTGCAAGTTAACCAAATCTCTATATGGATTGAAACAAGCATCTCGGCAATGGTTTTATAAGCTTTCTACTGCATTGCTTGATCTTGGTTTCTCTCAATCCAAAGCGGATTACTCTTTGTTTACTAAAGCTCAAGGTTCTCTCTTCATTGGTTTATTGGTGTATGTTGATGATATTGCTATTACTAGCAATGATGTTGCCGCAGTTAATTCTCTCATTGCAGACTTGAATGCTAAGTTTTGTCTCAAGGACCTTGGTTCACTTAAATATTTTTTGGGTCTTGAGATTGCTCGTTCCTCCATGGGTATTTCTGTTTCACAGAGAAAGTATGCATTAGAGATCCTCCAAGATTCTGGTTTGTTAGCTTCTAAACCAGTTTCTTTTCCCATGGAACAGAATTTGAAGCTTTCTAGAGATGCTGGTACTCTTTTGCCTGATCCTACCTCTTATAGAAGGCTTATTGGTCACCTTCTTTACTTGACCCTCACTCGGCCAGATTTGACTTATTCTGTCCAGACCTTAAGCCAGTTCATGGACAAGCCTAGACAGCCTCACCTTGATGCTGCCTACAGGGTTCTTCGATATGTGAAGCATGCTCCTGGTCAAGGTTTATTTTTTTCTGCTCAATCTGATTTCAAGCTTAAGGCCTTTTGTGATGCCGACTGGGCAGGGTGCTATGATACCCGTCGGTCCATCACTGGATTTTGTGTGTTTCTTGGCACTTCCTTAATCTCTTGGAAGTCCAAGAAACAACAAACGGTCTCTAGATCCTCTGCAGAATCCGAGTACCGTTCCATGTCTTCTACTGGTTGTGAGCTCCTGTGGTTATTCAATTTACTTCATGATTTTCAGATTGAGCATCCTCATCCAGCTACTCTGTTTTGTGACAGTCAAGCTGCTTTACACATTGCAGCAAATCCAGTTTTCCACGAGCGTACCAAGCACATTGATATTGATTGCCATTTTATTCGTGAGAAAATTCAGCTTGGTCTCATCAAAACGCTCCATGTTTCCTCTCAAAATCAGCTAGCAGATGTCTTTACTAAAGCTCTTGGGAACTCTCTTTTTCATAAGCTTTTGTCCAAGATGTCTGTTCATGATATTCACAGTCCATCTTGAGGGGGAGTATTGATGTATATAGCACGTGTTTTTGCTTAATTCTTATCTGTATTTCTGTTATACAGCTGTCAGTTAATTAGAAGATAGTTAGGCACGTGTATTTCTTGTTTTGTATATAAACCTTCTGATTGTACTCAGATCATTATTCAATATACAGAAAATTAGTTTCTTCTACTCATTCAATTCTCTCATTTGATAGTTTTTGCATTTCTTTCTCGTGACCCTCTACGTTTTTACAGACATTCACTTGCATATGATGCATGGGAAGAAAATACTTTGACGTTGAATCTGGCCTCTTTGAAAAATATATGCGGAGTTTGAAAAATTAATTCCTTTGAAATCTCTTTGAATATCTTCGAAAAACTATGCGCATGAAAAAATTCTGATTATTTAGAAACTCAAGTAAGATCAATAAGTTGAAGACTGTTACTTATTTACAGTTAAAGATTGTGATCTAATTATAGTCGAAGATTATCACCTAGTTACAATTGAAGGTTATGATATAACTTCAGTTGAAGTCTATCACTTAATTACAGTTATCTAATTATAGTTGAAGCCTATTTATCCTGTGAATGTAAGTTGAACGTAGACCGAACCACACAATTTTTTGTGTCTATTTTATATTCAGCATTATATTATCTTTCAACAAAATTAAAACCTTCCCTATAGATAAAAGAGAAATGATACGCGCGGGTCAGATTTTGCCTACCTAATATAATTTAACAATTAAGAATAATATTATTTTGAAGACACAGTCGAATCCCAAAACACTCTTATTTTGTGTTTTTAAGATTTTAATTGTGATTATGAGATTTAATGTGAGGAAATATAATGGATCTACTGCCTACATTTTCACAAGTACTACTAAAGGTATGCAAGCTAAGTTGGCCAGATCAAGTTTGTTAATAAGAATCAAACGCGTTTCAGTTTGTTAATAAGAAAATCTGTCCTTTTGATTTTTAAACAGCTGAGGAGTACTTTTCTGGTCCACCAAATCTTACAGCTCTACCCTCTACTTGTCTTTTTCAGTCCTTTTGATTTTAAAGAGAAAATGATTATTAGCTTCACATTCAAAGCTTGGCCTCAAGGCCAACGAGCAAATTTCAAAAGGGATTTGATTCATGCACTATATTTTTATAATAAGTGCACAACAACTTCTCACATGAAGTAGACTCTAGTGTGTGGGGTTCACCCTCATGTAAGAGGTTGTTATGCACTTGTTGTGTTGGTGTTGTAAATCTAACATTTTCCATTCCAAAACACTCTTATTTTGTTTTTAATGAAGATTTTAATTGTAATTATGAAATTTAATATGAGGAAATAGAAGAAGCTGTCCATGGGAGTTCTCTTCTTTAATTTGTCTTTTAGGGTTTCAAGTCCATCCCTTACCTTTTTCTTATTTTCACTTTAAAAAAAAAAAAAAAATCAACTTTAAAAATTCTATGTTTTTTTTATATTACATCAATAATTTTATTATTATTATTCAAATAAAAAACTACTATCATATAAATTTTTTTCACTTTTCATATAATTTTTTTCTATTTTATATCACATCAATCATTTATTACTCCTACTAAAAAACAAAAAATTCACCTCAATAATCTTTACACAATCCCAGTAGTAGCACTTTTTGCTTTAATTCTTGGACTCTCTCTTTCTCTTCTCTCACAGTACTTTGAATCAGAAGCAAAATCTGTACTTTTGACTAGAGGTTAAAATTAGGAGTAAAAATGCGGATGCGGTTATTAACAATATGTGCATCTGCGCGGTTATTGAATGTAGTTATTATCTGCATATGAGATAATGGGTACTTTGGATTACTATTCAAATCTATTCGTAATATTAAATAATGAGGTTATTACTATATTTAAGCTTAAATAAATTAAGATTTTACTTATTTTACAAATTACGATTATTAGTTGTTGGGGGTGAATGTCAATAACAAAATACACAGCGAAAATTATATACCCTTCTTTGTGCTAATTAAATAGTCAATCTACCACCAAAAATATAAACTCACACAAAAATAATGCAGAAAAATAAATCCAACAACCACCATAAGCAAGACACTAAAATTTGTACGTGAAAAACCCTCCGGTATGAAGACAAAAACCATGGGACCTATTTCAGTTAAAACTTCCACTATCAACAATAATGGGCTTACAAATTGTCTTCTCTAGAACAATATCTAGAGGTTATCAATACATCAAGAAAGTATCTTGACACGAAAAACATGTAGTCTTTTTTTTTTTATTATTATTATTATTATTATTATTGTTTTTCTTCTTGGCATGAATAACCATTGCTTATGGTAGCACAGCCTCCATGCTTCTGTCTCCCCTGGCCAGCCTCTGCATAGGACCGCAAAGTTGTATAACTTTTAACTAGTGAGATCTTAATCTACATTTGTGCATATTTCATTACACAAAATTTCCTTAGCCTGCAGTATCCAAAAAATTTGGTTGTCATGATAAAATTTTATTGCATGTTTTCAGTTTTTTAGTTGAACAACCAATGCAAGGAGCCCAACCTACCGTAAAAACCAGGTCGTCTTGCAGCAGGCTCACGCCGAAGTCATATTTGGTATATTTTCCGGTTTTGTAAAGTACATTTACATTAACATCTAATTGTAATGAAATCCTTTAAGATCCTAGTTTTTTTAATGATTAATATATTAAAAATATTCTACGAACAAGACTAAGACTGTTACCTTGCTTATAACTCTCCAATTCCATCTTCCATTCATCATACTTTTTGATATGTCCGTATCTCGTTGTAATTTAAGTGGAACAAACAAGATAATCAAGATTCTTATCCTTGTGAATGTACTTACAACAGCTGTAGCTAGTGGGCTGGGCTGT
The DNA here is from genome assembly GCA_028654335.1 of Alnus rubra. Taxonomy (NCBI): domain Eukaryota; kingdom Viridiplantae; phylum Streptophyta; class Magnoliopsida; order Fagales; family Betulaceae; genus Alnus; species Alnus rubra. The sequence continues at coordinate 7,523 of JAJPGS010000198.1, read as the reverse complement.
TACAGGATGAATTTTATCCCAAACTTGCATAAACAATGATTAGTGTCCATAAACAAAGAATCACCTTGTCAGCTTACTCTAGAGCATTGACAACCAAAGTTCTTACATGCCAAATTCTACCACAATTTATATATTTATTGTTGAAAATATCTCTCTGATTTAAATACCAAGCACCATTTAGGTGGGATTTTTGGTATTTGAACACAATTAGCATTATATATAATTATTATTCATAAATTTAAATTATTTCAAAATTGAGAAACATGGATTCTCTTCCCTTTTTTTCTTTTCTATTTACATGTGTAAGAACCTCAAGAGGTCCAAACCTAATGATTCAAAATATACCAGAATTTCTACCTCTTCACACAGCAACAATAAACAGATATAGAGACGTGGTGTTGCATGTTTCTATGTTCTGTGACCGACTTTGATGACTTGACTCCTGGTGATCTCATACATCTCACTAATTGTGAGTTTTTGAAAATTAATTTACAGGGTTGTTGCTATCTTTGATGTCTCTATAGAACTTCAATTCGGCATAACTATGACAATGAGTTTTAGGTAGCGCTTGCATGACATTAAAAGAGAGCTTGAAATATTGCATCATTTGTCTGGCTAGTCAAATATTCAGGAGCTCATATATGCTTATTATTTCATTTAGGGTTAAATACCTAAATGCCCCATGTGGTTTGCAACCTTTATTTTTTGCTATCTGAGTTTTATTTTTTATCATAGATGATACTTGTGGTATGAAAAAAGATGAAAATGATACCTTCGTCCATTTTTTCATCCAAAACTAACGTCCAGCCATGTCATCCTACAAATGTCGGCATACATGCGCGATACATGTCTCTGTAGTACAGCTTAGCGCTGACGTGGCTACTATATATATATATATATATATATATATATATATATATATATATACACACAGTGGCGGAGCCAGACTTTTACTTGAGGGGAGTCAATAAATTTTTTTTTTTTTTTTTTTCATTTTGATAAATAGAGAAAAAATAAATTAAAGTTAATAAAAAATAAATTTTAAAATTTTAAAAAAATATAACTAAGACAATAAATAAATAATTCAATAAAATTTAATTATCGCTTAAAATATATAAATGTAACTTACAATTTATTTTGTCACACCTAGTGTTTATTTATTCAGTTGTCATTGACGAGTCTTCATACTTTGAAATATTTATATAATTTTTTTTCATTGCTGATAATCTTAAATATATCATTCTCAATATACATAACCAGACAATCATTTATCCATTAATCTCCCGTTCGACTACATAAAAAAAGTTGGTTAAGTCTAGTCTTAATTTTTTTTAAAAAAAATAATTTGTCAACATAGACACAAGTATCATGACTCCCATCTAACCGATCCTAATAATTAGACAGGCCTAAGGCATTTTTTTTAAAAAATAAAAAATAATAATAATAATAATAATAATAAGGCTTAAAAAAAGAAAAAGAAAAAAAGAGAAGGTTAAATTGTTACTTTATAAACGTTTTAGACGGAAATTATGAAAAGCTTATTACCTTATTACCAAAAAAAAAAGAACAAAAAAGTATGAAAAGCTGGAAACCATCAACATCATGGTTCAGCTTTTAGCACTTATGGGCCACGTTTTTGGACCGGGCATAACTGGAAGCCTGGATTATCTTTAGTCCATAGACGTGAGGTATCCTCCAAACGAACATTTTGTTTATTTAACAAACGGTGCGTTTTATCAAAAGGAAAAAAATGCGTCTTCAACCTATCTTCTTCAACCTGTGGCAGCTGCTAGTGACTGGTTTTAAGTTATAAATCAGTGAAAAAATAGCAGAACGTAGTGTAGCTCATGAAACTCGTTCCTCTTAAAAAATATTTGCCCCTTATGAGTTTTTGAGGGTGGGCAATTAGGACTTTCCAAAAAAAATTCCAAGAGTAAGGAAAATTTTTAAGAGATGAGAGGGGGGCATTTGACCCCTCTCGACCCCTTGCCTCTGCCCATATATATATATATATATATATATATATATAAAATTCTGAGCCACCCTTTTGGGCCACATGTCACCTCCATTTTGGTCTTAGCCACCTCCAAGACCATTTTTGGGGTGGCCAAACCACCCCATCGCCCTTGAGAGTGCCAATTTGGCCATTGGGGGTGGCCGAACCACTCCATGGGTTAGGGGGGTGTTCGGCCATCCCCAGGCCAAATGGGGGTGGCTTGGCCACCTCCAAGCCAAATGGGAGTGGGTTTGGCCACCCCCAAAAATGGTCTTGGAGCCACCCCAGAATTTATATATATATATATATATATATAAAGGAAATCATTAAAATAATAATAATAATAAAATATGGTAGCCACGTTAGCGCTGAGGTGTACTACAGGGACTGGTATCGCGCATATATGCCGACACATGTAGAATGACATGGCTGGGCGTTAGTTTTAGATGGAAAAATGGACGGAGGTATCATTTTTGACGTCTTTTTCCATATCACAGATACCCCTTATGATAAAAAGTAAATCTCAAAAAAAAAAAAATAAAGGTTGCAAACAACAGGAGCAACTAGATATCCAACCCTTTCATTTATTTGCGAAAAGCATTTATATTGCTATTTGATTGATCCTTTTCTTTTTGAACTCGGTGCAAGGAGTCCCACAACCCTTTCTTTACTTTTTCTTACTACTAACATGATTAACTTGCCACTTTTGTAGGCTATTCAATATATTCCTTGAGTGTCCTCAATGAGATGTTTGTATGTGCTCAAGTTTCGCCCATCATTTTTAAGAGCTTGCACTATTTGGAGAGCATTACCTTCTAGTACCACCCCTAAAGAAACCCAATTCATTGCTAAATTTGGCTGCACTTAGCGCCGTCGTGGCTTCTACAACATCTGGAGCAATTATATAATCTTTTGGTTCAGATAACGTCGTCAATACCTAATGCAGAATATGACAAGAATAAATTGGTCATTTAGTTTTATTTGAATTTAATTATGGGCTTGACCCAAAGTTTAAGTTATTTGTAATTCAATAATGGGCTTGGCCAAAGTTAGTCACATTAGGGTTAGGGTTAGGGTTTACTGTATGAGCTATTTAAGCATAATGTTCTATTGTAATAGACAAATTATGTTGAATAAAAAAAGATGTTTGCTTCTTGGAGGTGTGACTCCTCTCTTCTCTTTTGATGGTGATAAATTGGAAGGACGATTTAGGTTGTTTTGCAGGCATATGTATTTTTTGGCGCATTCGTTCTAGATGTGAAAGATCTGCTTATAGAAGAGTTATATGATTTATTTTCATACGTGTGGTTCTACATATTTAATAGTTGATTTTTATTTTATTTATTTTAAAAAAAATAAAATTGTTGTCTCTATATGATTTGGTTGAAAAAACAACAATATTGTACATTTTAATGAAATGGGAAGAGTAAAAATTAACGCGATATATTATGGTAATCAAAGTGAATAATCCCTTTCATGTAACGTATGATATTAAGATGAAGTCTATCTCCCTTATTCTGTTTCAATTTGAGAATGTAGATATATTCTTCTACTTTTTTTCATCTTTTTTTCATTCTTAATTTAAAAAATAAAAAAAATCTTTTGATTACGAGTTGGAGCAAGAAGATGATGAAAATGCAAAGAAAGAGTAGTTCTACCCTCTTCCAGCTTGTTGTTGCAAAATTCCGATATAATAATTGTAGAGATTTGAGCAACCTTCAAGAATCATTTTCTGTTTAAAGAAAACCTCACCCTTCGTAGGGTGGATAAGGATTAGATGAGTTTTGGCTGTAGTGAGTAGCGCTAATGCTGTAGAAACTTGGTGTTTTAAATTCCGATATATAGTGATTGTAGAGATTTGAGCACCCTGAAGAATAATTTTCTGTTTGAAGATAACCTGGTCTCTCATAAGTTGGAAAAAGATTATAGTTTTGAATAGGAGTATACATGCAAACAGATATTAACCGCCCGCATCCGTTATCCGTAGCTATATATCCACTATATGTACTTGCGAATGTGGTTCGCAAAAAATACTATCCGCGTGTATAGATGCAGATAGCAATTTTAGAGGATGCGGTTAATAAGCACGCCCGCATATCCTTTATATATAATATAAAATATACATTATATATTAATATATTCATCACAATATAACGCCATCAACATCCACTTATGAATGTGTTACATTTAGAAAATTTATGTTTTTCTATGTTACGAATTTGTAATATTATTTTGGGTTAAATATATTTTAGCCCCCCAAACTACCACCCTTTCTCCGGATGGCCTCCCAAACTACCAATGCTTAGATTCTGGCCCCTCAAACTACCACTTTCTGATTTTTTGGCCCCATCCGTCTATTTATGCCGTCAATTCTAACAGAAATTAGCCAAAAATCCGAAAATACCCCTCCCTTAACCGTGAGAATTTCAAAGTGTAAGAGGGGTATTTTCGGATTTTTGTTTAAAATTAACGGCATAAATGGACGGATGGGGCCAAAAAATAAGAAAGTGGTAGTTTGGGGGGCCAGAATCTAAGCATTGGTAGTTTGGGGGCTATCCAGAGAAAGGGTGGTAGTTTGGGGGGCTAAAATATATTTATCCCTATTATTTTATTGGACATAAATTTTCTATATGCTGGTTTGTAAGAAATTTCGTATAAACTATTAAACTAACTTCTAATAGTGACACGTGTCCCTTGCATATGAGATTGAGAAGCACATGGTTTTTCAATTATATGTGATTCTCAGCATTTCGCAAATGCATATATTGCAAATAACCACATCTGTATCTACATGTACACTTCTAATCTTGAATGGCTAATTCTTTAGATATTGCTGTTTTAATATTGAGATATTATTATTTGCTAACTTTTCACATAACTAAAACACAACTATCCTATGTGGCATGCCGGAAATCATAGAATAGTTATATTTTTATTTTTTTTAAAGAGCCTATAATTTTCTGCCACATAAAATAATTGTATTTTTAATTATGTAAAAAATTAGTAGAGAATCATATCTCTTTAATATTTTGATCGACGACTTTAGTACTTTCATTTGGTGGTAGTTAAAACTAATGATATAGTCTGGTTGACTTTTTCACAATAGATGGGAATCTACATTTCCTTATCTTGGGATTTTTTTTTTTTTTTTTTTTTTTTCTTAAATGACAAAAATGCTTGATTTTTTGCAGTCTCTTTTTAGTTTTTTTTTTTTTTTTTTGGGAAAAATCATAATTAGCCCTTAGATTTTTATCTTGTTTGAATTTAGTCATTGAGTTTCTAATTTCAAGAATATGGTCCTTAAGTTTTGCACAAATTTTAAATAGGTCACTTTGTCATTTTTTTTCTCAAAATTAATAGTTTGGCATATTTTATGTGTGTCTCAATTGACACATTAGCGTTCATATCAGCATCTAATACAAATAACATGTTATTAAGTGACGAGCCATTCAAAAAAATAAAAAAAAAATAAAAAAAAAAACAAAGACCGAAACAAAATTTATCTTCTTCGTCATCTTAATCTTCTAGATTCGTAACATTAGAAAGAAAACCGTTAACTTTGATACTCACATGGACATTTACATTGTATTGGGTGTTGACATGAATCTTAACATGCCAAATGAAACACATGTGACAAATGAAAAATTGTTTACTTAGTCGGTAAAATAATAAAGGGATTAATTTGAAACTTGGGTAAAACCTAAAGACCTTATTTTTTAAATTGAAAACCTAAGGACTAAATCCAAATCTAATAAAAACTTAGGGACTAAATATAATTTTTTCCAAATTTTTTACTAGAATTTATATATATAATTATCGACATTATGTTCAATTAAGCTAATCCTAACTTACTAGTATCTTCTTACTACTTTTCTTTTTGAAATTTTACTTGACTGATTGTTTATTTAAATTGAAATTGACCATTTGTACAAATTGTTTGTATGATATTTAGGTCACTGAGCAGGAACTTTTTTTAAAAAAAAATATTTATTTATTTATTTTTCTATAGAACAATAAAAAAAATAATAATTATACGAGTAGTGTTGTTTTTCTAAAACGTCGTTATTGGTTTATTTTCTTTTGCATTGTGTTACTTTTTCCGGTGTTTGTGAGAAATGCCGCTTAACCGCTTCACATGTACCGAGGTTTCCCACAAACCTAGCTAATGGACACAAAAACATTAACAAATACTAGTGAACAGGATTATAATTGTACCGAGTCGAGTTGAGTATTGAATGTTCAAGCTCGGTTCGTTTATTTTTTTTCGAACATGAGCCGAGCTCAACTTTATAACCGAACCAAATAATCTATTCAAAATTCATTTATTTTTTTAACAAATTCGAGCTTGTTCACGAAGTATTCAATTTATTTAGTCATTCCATATATAAAGTAAATGTCACGATTGTTTAATGTTATTTTAAAATTAGTACCAATTGTTAGTTACTTAATTATGGTTAAGATTTATTGTTTGAGTAATTAGAGAAATTAACTCAAATCTTCAATAATCTAATCTCAATTTCATATGTTTATCTTATAGTATATTTATACATTCATATACACACAAATGCATCCATATTTATATCGAGACTCACAATTACAATAATTCAACTTATATATATTACATTATGAGGAACATTTTTTTTTTCTTTAAATACTTAACATGTTCTCATTACAAAGTTAAAAATAATATTATAAAATTAAAAAAATGAAGTTATACGAGCTTATACGAGTTTATATGAGTTGAGCCAAATTTATACGAACTTTATTTTTTGTTCAAACTCTGTTCATTTAATAAACAAACCGATTCTGAGTTGAACTCGAGCATGTTCACGAATAGCTTTGCTTGCTTCCGGCCCTACCATATGGATTTTTTTGGCAACACATGGTGGATCCAATCTCGAATTAAATCGAATAGATTGAAAAGAACATTTTCATGGTCCTCGGTTGCGACTAATAAGAACAGGTACCACGAGATTTGCCTTGTTGTACACCGAAAATACTATTTTCCCCTCCTAAATGCACTAACCGTACAAAAATTTGGGTAATACATTTATGAGATTTATATACATTCATGGAATTGCAAACTACTTAGGATGTGTTTGGGATTGCGATTTCGTAGATAAAAAGTATGATTTTAAACCAAATCGCATAAAATGAATCGTTTGGGAATTACATTTCTAAAAAATTACGATTTGAAAACTCAAAAAATCAGCTTTTTCAAATCTCGGGCAAGGGAGCGCTTTTTTGAAAATGCAAAGTTTTAAAGGCTAACTTGCAATTTTAAATGTCAAATTATAATTTTCTGCATTTGTAAAAATTACTTTTTCAAATCGCACATTTTTAAATTACTATTTTAAATCGTATTTCTGAAATAGCAAATCCAAACGGGTCCTTACAATCTATCACTTTACCATAATTTAAATACAACTCGATCTTTCAACTAAGATTTTACGATGATATAGTATCGTGGTGATCATTAAGTATATATAAAGAAAAAGATTAAAAAAAAATTCCGCTGCAATCTCTC
>JAJPGS010000197.1:0-70763 GCA_028654335.1 Alnus rubra | reverse complement strand
ACAAGACCCCAGTCGAGGCATCCATTAAAAGCTCTGTAACAACTGCATGTCAACGACTATCAATTTCTTCCTTTCTAAAAGGCCTGATCAATATTTTAGCTTTTTATCAGATTCACTTGAGCAATTAACTTATAGTCTAATTGGATGAGGATGACTTCAAAATGGCAAGGGAAACCGGCAGCTCTTCTTTCTATAGCTTTGTCTTCGATGCTATATATTCTCTATGTTGGACTCAAGTGCATGGCGGTGTGTGGTAGAGTGAGACAGCAGATCAAAACACGAAAAACAGAGAGGGAGAAGAGGGAAATGGAATCCAAGACAGCAGTAGCTGATAAGCCTCATGCAGTTTGTATTCCAGGCCCAGTTCAAAGCCACATAAAGGCCATGCTCAAATTTTCAAAGCTTCTCTGTCATAAAGGTTTCCACAAAACCTTTGTGAACACTGAGTTCAACCACCAACGTTTTGTGAGATCTGGAGGTCCCAACTCTTTGGATGGCTTGCCTGACTTCCAATTCAGAACCATTCCAGACAGTCTCCCTCCATCTGATTCAAATGCCACCCAAGACATCCCTTCTCTTTGTGATTCCATTATGAAATACTTCTTGGCTCCATTTTCTGACTTTCTTGTGAAACTCAACGCTGCAACTTCCAACAATCCCCTGTGACTTGCATTATCTCGGATGGTTTCATGCAATTCACTGTTACAGCAGTTCAAGAACTCAGAATCCCTATTGTAATGCTCTTCACAATCCCTGCTTGCAGCTTAATGGGTTTTATGCAATTTTCTCCTCTCAGGGAGAGAGGCCTCACACCACTTAAAGGTGTAGCATAAAAGGCAACACCGTACTGAAATCATGCAATATATTGTTATTAATTGCATTGTTTCAACCTTAAAACATTATTGCTTTTTGCAGATGAGTGCTATCTAACAAATGGGTATCTGGACACAGTTATAGACTGGATTCCAGGTATGAACCACATCCTTCTGAGGGATCTCCCAACCTACGTTCAAACTACAGATCAAATGATGTTATGTTCAAGTTCATCGTACACGCGGTAGAGACTGCTCCTAAAGCTTCGGGAATCATTATTCACACATTTGACGCGTTAGAGCAAGAGGTTTTGGATGCTCTCACCCCTATGTTTCCTCGCGTATATTCCATTGGGCCCTCTACAACTACTTCTCAATCGTTCACCCAATGACCCTCTAAAGTCAATTGGTATAGTTTATGGGAAGAAGAAACTGAGTGTCTCCGTTGGCTTGACACCAAGGCACCCAACTCAGTGGTGTATGTAAACTTCGGCAGCATAGCTGCCATGACACGACCCCAGCTGACTGAATTTGGTTGGGGACTTGCAAATAGTAAGCACCCGTTTTTGTGGATAATCAGGCCTGATTTAGTTGTGGGTGAATCAGCGATTTTGCCACCTGAGTTCTTGGCGGAAACAAGAGACAGAGGTCTAATCGCCAGTTGGTGCCCTCAAGAGGAAGTGTTGAACCACCCCTCAATTGGAGGATTCTTAACGCATTGTGGGTGGAATTCAATCATTGAAAGTGTGTGCGCGGGAGTGCCTATGCTTTGTTGGCCATTCTTTGGGGATCAGCAATTGAACTGCAGGTATTCTTGCAATGAATGGGCATTGGCATGGAGATTAATAATGGAGCCAATAGAGAGGAAGTAGGAAAGCTTGTGAGAGAGTTGATGGAGGGAGACACGGGTAAAAAGATGAAGAAAAAGGTCATGGAGTGGAAAAATTTGGCTGAAGAGGCCACTGGTCCACATGGTTCTTCATCCATCAACTTAAACAATTTGGTGAATGAAGTGCTTTTACCATGAGGCTAGATGTATTTGAAGCAAGTGGTAATAATTACAATAAAATTGTCGTGATAAATGTATGCTGATATTTTTGTTCAATTTATTTATATTAATAAACTTCAAATTGGACCTGTTATTACTATTGCTCCACCATACTGTAGGCTGATTATCAAATCAAATGGAGTATTTCCTATGACTAACAAGTTAACAATTCATTTGGTCTATTAGAAACAATCTTTACAATTTCTAAAAGAAAATTATAGTAAATGATGATATGGATTTTTTTTTTTTTTTTTTGAGTGAGATACAAAAGAAAACATGCTAGGAAAAAGAAAAGAAAAGAAGAAGAAGAGAGATTCAAAAGAAAACAAACAAAACTAGGACCCAATAGAAGAGAATGCAAGAGAGACCAACAATATTGATGCTATGGGCTTTTACAATAAACCAGACTCAAGAAGGGAGAGTAGTTGCGGAAGGGGGAGAATTTGGAAATGGGCAGGGGCCCGATTCAAACATGTTCTTTTGTTATATGTTAATATTAGATTCATTTCATAGTTCCTTTTTGGTATTAAGCTATGACAAACTTACTCTACATTTCATAGCGCCTACCATCTTGAAATCCAAAGGCGGAGCCGGTTAAAGGGGGAGTGTTCCTCAGCTCCGGTTGATGAAGGAATGTGGAAAGGCCTATTGAAGTTGGAGGTAACACCAGGAGTTTAGAACTTTTGGTGGAGGGTGTGTCAAAATGTGCTTCCTACAAAGGGCAATTTATTTTCCAAAAAACATTGTTCCTAATCCTTTTTGTCATTGTGTTTAAAGGAACCTGAAAAGCTATCCCACATTTTGTGGCAGTGCCCCTCTTCTACGGCAGTGTGGCAAGAACGTAGTAGGAAAATCCAAAAGTTATCCATAGAGGAGATAGATGGGGTAGGTTTCTTACAGTTTTTATGGACTAAGCTTCAAGGTACACAGTTGCAGGAAGCTCCTTTTGTCACTCGGTTGTTGTAGATGCATAGGAATAATTTTGTGTTTAAAGGAGAATTCAGCTCCCCTTTTCAGGTGGCATCACAGGCTAGAAAGGATACAGAGGAATTCTATCATTCAATCGAGTGTACTACTTGGCAACCAAGAGCTCTAACACGGTCAACAACATGTTTGGGAAAAACCACAGTCGGGTTACACCAAAGTTAACTGAGATACAACTTGCAATTAGTCCTTAAAACGAATGGGGACTGGAATTGTGGCGCGAGACGAGTTTGCTAAGGTGGTAGCAGCTGTGGCAAAATTTTTTCCTTGTGGTGCTGATCCGCTGATGGCTGAAGCAATGGGTGCGTAGCATGCAATACAATTGGGGAGTGGAATGGGCTATTCCCATGTGATCATTGAAGGGGATTCTTTGGGGGTGGTTTCAGCATTGCAGTACGATGCACCATTGGTTTGTGGAGTGTCCTTCTATTATTCAGGATGTTGTTTTACAAGATGTAACTATTGCTGAGCAAGAACATTAATTTCTTGATCAATATTATGCATATATTTCCTCTCAAAAAAAAAAAAATCTAAATTGTTGCTTTATTTTAAGTTACGACTTAGGAGGGAATTCGGCTTCAATGCTGCAAAATAAAACAATAGCATATGTACAATTAAAAAATGGACGCCGCCTTAGATTAAATGGGAGAGACTTTAAAGCAAACAACTTTATTTTTGTAACTATGACTAAGGATCCGTTTGAATTTGTGGTTTCAAAACGTATGATTTAAAAGCACAATTTTTAAAAATGCAGTTAATCGATTGGTAAAATAGCGATTTTGCCTCCAAAATTGCAGTTTATCATTTAAAAACGCACCTCCTTACTTGCTATTTGAAAACATAAATTTTTTACCTTTTTAAATTTTAATTTTGTAAAAACACATTTATGAACTATACATTTTTCATAATTTTATTGAAAATCAAATTTAAATCAAATCGTTGTGATGTTAAAGACTAAACATGAATTCATTAGAAGAGACAGTGTTAAAATTACAGATCGACCCAAATAAACTAATAATATAATCACACGTAATAACAGTAATTTACATATAATTCTCATCCTAAATAGTATATGGGCTCCACTTTCACAATTGCTAGAACTTGTCTTTAATTTCCTTAAAAATGACAAGTTCATTTAGCCAATTTAATTCACATCAGCACATAACCGAGTTTAATTAGCCCTTAAAACGAGTTTTCTATAAAACATTTTCTATTCTTTTCATTTCTCCTTAGCAAATCAAACTAAAGTATATGGCACGTTTGAGTGTACGATTTTTAGAAAAATTATAAATATTGAGATAAATTATTTTTTGAAATTATATTTGAATGATTTAAAAAATCTAAAACAAAATTAAAAAAATTAAAAAAATCTGAATAAAATTTAATATTTAAAAAATCTGTCACCCAAACATGCCATTAAGATTTCCATCACCTCAAATTTCGTTTCTAATTCATAAAATTAAAGCACCCAAAGCCCTAAATCTATCCATCATCCTTGTCAATATCAGATAACAAGATATATAAACCCCCATTATTAAACAACGAATTTACGGCTATGCCATAGCAAATGACAGCACGAAGAAAAAGAATCGCCAAATATATATATATATATACACAGTTTGAGAAAGAAAAACCCTAACAGAACGTCGTCGTATCAAATGACATTTGAGTGCAGTTGTATCCTGTTCCTCCAGTGCAGAAAATTTGATGAAAACCTAGCTAGTAGCTAGTAGCTAGTTCCTAGTTCCAACCTCCTACAGCCTGGAAATGGGGCCCGACCTTTGATGAAAACGACCCTAGTTTTCTCCTCAGACAGCGACCACAATCATTTTTTCCGCGTCATAGCATTTTTAATAGCCTTATCAAAATAGTTTTTTAATTATTTTAAAGAGTAAACTTGATGAAAATATTAAAAAATTAATCCCAAATGCCTTACTATTTTAACTAAAAAGCTTTGATGAGTGAAATTACTCACTAATTCTGATGAGTAATATTCTCTCACATGATCAACACATTTTTTTCATTTTTTCTCTCATTTTCTTCTCCCATCTTCCATCTCTCTCACACGATAATGTCATTATTTCATGGATATGAAGGATTCTTTGTAAAAAGATTAAATAGAAAAAGAATAAAGAAATATTAAAAAAATATTATTTAAATAAAATAGTGATAGTAAATAGTTAAAATAGTGATGCTGCTGATAGAATTTTAAAAAAGTGGTTCACCGTAATAGAGAAAAATAATTTTTAATTACTTTAATGAGTAAAAATTGATAAGCTATTAAGAATGCTCTCGAGACATATATAATGAAGGAAATTTGCATTCATGGGCCTCACAAAAGAAAGAGAAATGCTTTTCACCAATCGGCTATCACTGGTCAGAAGTCGTGACATGTTTGGTACCCATCATGTCCCCCACAACCCTCCATTCATGCATGGAGCTGCGCAACAAATTTATATAATTTTTAAGTTAAATACGTTTTTAATACTTGAATTTTAAAAATTTTATTTTTTCGTACATGAGTTTAATTTAAAAAAAATTATATTAATATTTCAATTAAATTTTTCGTCTAAAAATTAACAGTCAAGACGTGTCGACCCCTGAGGGTGGACACATGTTTTAGTATAAAAAAATAAAAAATAAAAAATCTTTAAAAATTAATTAAAAACTTTAAAAAAATATTAAAAACTTAAAAAAAAATTGAAAAAAGAAAAAAGAAAAAAAGAAGAGGGGAGGCTTGGCCACCCTATTTTGGCCAAGTGGGTGGCTCAGCCACTATCTTGACCGGTCTGGGGTAGTCGAACCACCCTCAAGAACCAAAACCTTTGAACAAACATTTTTTGTTTTTTTGTTTTTTTCTGTTATGGAGTGGTTCAGCCATCTCAGACCGGTCAAGAGGGTGGCTCAGCCACCATCTTCTATTTCTTTTCTTTTTTTTTCAATTTTTTTTAAAGTTTTTAATTTTTAAAGATTTTTAATTTTTAATTTTTTTTATACTAAAACATGTGTCTTTAGGGGTTGTCGGGTTAACATTTGGCGAACCATTAGTTTTTGGACGGAAAACCTGACTGAGGTTCTAATTTGGTCTTTTCCCAAAAATGAGGTACCATTTGTGATGCGAATTGAAACTTATGTATCAAAAAATAAAGTTTTCAAAACTCAGGTACTAAAAATATATTTAACCCTAATTTTTACACAACACACTCACATGAGGTGAAATCCATGTGAGTGGAACCTACCACATGAGGTAAAGTGCGTTGTGCAAGGATTACTTCCCTATACAAATATTTTGGAAGGTGACTCTGAGGCTAAGAAGTGAGATTGTTAGTCGAGACACACTATTTATATAGTACTGTAGCACCCTCTTGCCGCGTATTAGAGCTTTGGGTTTGAGTAATTTTTCTCGATTATATTTTGTACTTCATTTTCATAGTGAATTTTTTCGTGATTGCCTCCGCCAATGAATCACTTTATAGCGAGGGAACCACTTAAATCTTAGTGTCGTGTGTGCTTTATTTAATTTTGCTTCTTTATTTTTTTTTCCACATCTCACGAGGTCTTGATAAATAAGATAAATTTCCTAACACATAGTGCTATGTTTCATGTATGTGTGGGATTGCATATGGCATGCATAACGATCTTCCTTAAAAGAAAAAAGAAAAAAAAAAAGAAAAGAATGAAAAAGAAAGTGTAATACCTCTCTATTTGAAGACTTAAGATCCCCGATGGAAAAATCAACCGTGAGGCCCAAAAAACACACAGATTTTGGAAAAGAAAGGGAAATACAGTCAAATGCCAAGGAACGCAATGATTTTGTCCCCCCAAAGAAAAAAAATTGCATTATCTCTTCGTTCGAGATTCTAACTCCTGCTAAAAAAGAAAAAAATGATATTTTTTTTCGACAAATTATCAAAATCACTTTCTAAAATGCACCGCATTTTTCTCTAGGAGCCAGAAAGTAAGAGTTGAGGACCACTGCTACAAGTTCGCTCGCTGGACTACTAGCCAGCTCTAACCTCCGGCCTCTATTCGTCTCTCTCACACCCATTGAGAGTGAGTGTGTAAAAAGAGGAGTGATTCACGGCCACCTATAAGCACAACTTCTTACCACCCCTTGCATATGTGGCATTTTTTTTCCTTTTTTTTTTGAAAAATAAAAATACTAAAACCAGCTGAAATTTTCCCCTCACACAGAACGTCCCCAAATTTTAAAAAAAAAAAAAAAAAAAAAAATTACCACGTAAGCAAGTTGGCCAAAAATTGTGCTTTTGGATGGTAAGGAAGCATTTCTCGTGTAAAAAATATGTAAAGAGTAATTTTTTTTTTTCTTTTTTTTTTTTATCTTTTCACGGCAAGACAGTTCTACGATCGCAGATTGCTATGCTCATTGGTTCAAACAACACTTTGTGTTGTCAGGGATAAAGAAGAAAAACGTGGCTGACTTTTCTAGTCGTTTCAAACTCCACAGCCACACGTTTTTCTTTGTTTTCGAGCATTGCAAAGTGAATACACTGACCTTCTTTTTTTTTTTTTTTTTTTTTAAACAATAAAAAGAATTAAAGAAGGTTCGATGACTTAACTTTAATGTTTTTCTTTTTTTAATAAAATAGTATTATATTTTTTTCAACAAAAACATAAAATTAATAAATTAATATTAGGCATATCAAACTTATCTTTACTTAGGCATGTTAACAATGTTAACTAATTTTATTTTGGTCCTAAGAGGTAGCTTAATTTAGGGGGTGTGTGCAGGGTGGGGTAGATTTTCACTGTAACGCCCCCAAATCGCCAGGATTAGGTTTATCCATTTCCTTACACAAAATCGTAAAGATTCATAATGTTGCCAAATAACTTAGCTAATATGCTGAATTAATTAAATTACTAGAATTTTTTTTTTTAAAAAAATTCTTTTAAACTCATAATTTTAATAAATGCAAAAATGAGTATTTCAAAAAGATTAATTATGTTTGATTCAATAAATGAAAATCGCAAGAAAAACTAAATTTATCGTGCAAGTGCACTTATTAAGGTAACTGAAATACAATGTCCTAATGCTAGCCTAGATCCCATTTCGGCCGCCTAGGTCTCTCTGCTTATAACCTGAAAACAAAAACAAAATAAGGGGTGAACGAGAAATGTTCAGTAAGGTAACCCTCAACCATAAAACGGTTGAGTTAAATTCATTTTCTTCAAAACAATTATTAAAACACACTTAAAATCTAAATTTCCAGAATACAAATATAAGTTCGGCATTTTGCTTAAAGCATAAAATTACTGGTTGATAAATAAAATTTCTCATATTTAGGGCTCATGTACACTATTACGCACTGTGTACTTAGGGTTACACGGTCTTTGCTGTGACCACGGCCAGGGATGGAACTAGAAATTCTTATGGGCAGGGGCCAATGGCCAAATTTTTTTTTTGGTAGGGGTCAAATAAGCTAAATTTTTATTTTTACCTTATATTTTTTTAATTTTTTAGAATTTTTATTTTTAGGAAATTGGGAGAGGGGCCATGCCCCCCCCCCCCTTCCCTCCGCCCCTGACCATAGCAAGTAACTGTAGCCGCAGGCCTGCTCTGTCAGCTAATTAATCAAAGTGCACTTAGCATGACCCAAAGATGGATTACCGCCTTCTCAACGTCCTTCAGCGGTTGCACTTTCATCTCAAGCAACGATACCGAGCTTAATCCTCTATGAATCTCTGGGACCGAAATAATAGTATCCTCCACACACGTGCCTCATTTATAAAAATCTTTCTCCTTCTCATAAATTATTCTTATTCCTTTCACTATGATTGGTAACTTTTGAGGCAACGTGTGGGAGGGTTTTTTACACTCGTTTTTCATTAATTTCAAAAAGTAGTAACTTCCTGTCTCGGGAACCAAATAAGCAATTTACTACAATTAGAAAGTCATTTATAACTAAAACTTTTCTTAAAACCATTGATTTCAAGAATGTCATTTCTACCAATAACTTTCATCTCAAAGCTATTTTAAAACAATCCTTCATGCATCAATGTAAATTTGAAATACTTAACGAGAATAATTATTCGTAAATATACTAGAATTCTTGGATAAAATAATATGACATAAAATATTTGTAGAAGGGGTACAAGATCCCTTACCTCTCCAAATGCAGTTAAGGTAATTTCCTTGACAACTAGCTAGTCACCTGATACAGGTGCCAACAAATTAGTACTAGAACTCGACACTAGACACCATATCGATGCTACTATGGTTCGTTTTGCTAGCCTATTGAGAATAGATTCTTGAGGTTCGTTTAACAACATTAACCGTATAATAATTAAACTATTAAATAGGAAATAACATATTTTTATTATGAGAAATAGGATTCAATAAAGGCAAATATTATAAGAAATATTTTTTATTAGAGTCGTATAATTTGATAAAGTTTCATGTTGTTAATATAATAAGGAAAAAGTTTCATGTTGTTATATGTGTGTATATATACACACACACATACAAGTTACTGAAATATTATTGGTTGTTAAAGTAGTTCCATAAAATATTTAATATGGTTGATCAATACCTGTCCTTTTACACTTTGTAACAACTGTAATTTTGATAAACTTAGATATCACAAAATTATACATATATATACTCAAAATAAATTATTAAAAGCATACTGAAATATTATTAGTAGTTAAATTAGTTCCATAAAATACAATACGAAATTATCAATTACCCATGAAGAAAAAGAAAAAGAAAAAAAAAAAAAAAGGCAGAAAAGCGGAATAGGAAAGAGCACAAAATTTCGTCACATGACCTACCGCATTAAGTACAGGAAAAAATAATTGAAACCAATCACATATATTTGTTATGGATGGTTTTGGGGAAAAAGGTGAAGAGCAGTAAAATAAGAAAGAAAAGAAGAGATAATCAACAAAAGAAAACTATGCTTTAGACAGGGCAACTAAAAGGGAATTAAAAGACAAAGCAATAACCACAAGGCATGTAGCAGATCTGTAGAATGAAAGGCAAAAAGAAAGAAGAAAACAACAAAAGTAAAACATTTAATAAAAATAATAATAAACAAGTTCCTAATTTTTGAAAGGAAGAGAAAAGGACAAAAGAACTAGACATGTTTTGCTATAAAAAGGAGGAACCATGACCAAAAAAGAATAAGAAAAAGGAGTAACAAAACAAAGGGAAGAAGAAACAAAAGCAGGCCGGACAAGGACGTGGGACCATGCATGCTGTCCACACGAAAAGAAGAAGAAAAATAAGGGTTACTCCTATGCTCACGGGCTAGGAGAGAAGAAGAAAGAAAAGGACAAGGTTGTGGGCTGTTAAGGGTTAGATCCAACAGGAAAATAAAAGAAGAAATAAAAACAGTACCTCTATTGGAGTTGAGGACCACTGCTACACGTTTGTCAAAGAAGGTTTGCTGACTAAGGGGATTCGGTGTTAAAAAAAATCCTAAACCCGCTCCCAGGACCACCCCGCATGGTTTGGCAAAAATCTCAACCGTGCCCGCAAATATCAACATGAAAACCGGTAGTGGCGGGGCGAGGCGGTGCAGTTTTGCACGGTTTTGCCCACCCCTAGCTCAATCGGTTAGGGATTATATCTTATGAAGTGGAGGTCATTAGTTCAAATCTCTTCTCCCCCTCTTGTGTGAACATGTCAAAAAAAAAATAAAACTAATTTTATTTTTAAAAAATTTCACTTAACATTTAAGATCTTTTATTATTTTTGCAATTATATTCATAAACTTAAAAAAAAAAAGAAAAGTCTATTTATAGTATTCATCTTTCAATTTTTTTTCAATTTCATCAATCTGCTAGATTTGTCCGTTAAATCATTTCAAAATTCTCAATTTATTATTTTTGCAATTATATTCTTAAACTTTAAAAAATATCTATTTATTGTATTCATCTTTCAAACTTTTTTCAATTTCACCCTTATATTAGATTTGTCCATTGAATCCTGTGAAAATTCAAAAAAAAAAAAAATTTACAACATTGAGCCGGCCCTACCGCTAACACAATAATTTTGTGGGCCGATCTTGCCAATTGCTATGGCATCCAGAAACTAGAGATAAATGTGGTAGTTGGGACTGTAAGGCTCCCATTAATCGAGGAATGGTAGATAGGGTTTTATAAGGAGATGCAATGGAAACAGAGCGTATATGTATCAACACCTGCTTGAATGACAGATAGAGTTTTGTAAGGAGATGCAATGGAAACAGACAGCATATGTGTACCAACACCTGCTTGAATGGCAGATAGAGTTTTATAAGGAGATGCAATGGAAACAGACAGCATATATGTATCAACACCTGCTTGAAGGACAGATAGAGTTTTATAAGGAGATGCAATGGAAACAGACAGCATATATGTATCAACACCTGCTTGAAGGACAGATAGAGTTTTATAAGGAGATGCAATGGAAACAGCCAGCATATAGATATCAACACCTGCTAAACAGAAAGAGAGAAGAAGAAGAGGGAAATGGATTCCAAGACAGCAGTAGCTGATAAGCCTCATGCAGTTTGTGTTCCAGGCCCAGTTCAAAGCCACATAAAGTCAATGCTCAAAATTTCAAAGCTTCTCCATCATAGAGGTTTCCACATAACCTTTGTCAACACTGAGTTTAACCACCAACGTTTTCTGAAATCTGGAGGTCCCAACTCTTTGGATGGCTTGCCTGACTTCCAATTCAGAACCATTCCAGACGGTCTCCCTCCATCTGATTCAAATGCCACCCAAGACATCCCTTCTCTTTGTGATTCTACTATGAAAAACTTCTTAGCTCCATTTTCTGACTTTCTTGTGAAACTCAACGCTGCAACTTCCAAAAATCCTCCTGTGACTTGTATTATCGCGGATGGTTTCAATGCATTCGCTGTCACAGCAGCTCAAGAACTCGGAGTCCCTGTTGTAATGAACTACCCTATCGGTGCTTGCGGCGTACTTTGTAATATGCAGTTTCGTCCTCTCAGAGACAAAGGCCTCACTCCATTTAAAGGTGTAGAAAAAAAGGCAATGTACACCCTACTGAAATCATGTAATATATTGTGATTAATTGCATAGTTTCAACCTTAAAACATTATTGCTTTTTTGCAGATGAGAGCTATCTAACAAATGGGTATCTGGACACAGTTATAGACTGGATTCCAGGTATGAAAAACATCTGTCTGAGGGATCTCCCAACCTTCATTCGAACTACAGATCCAAATGATGTTTTGTTCAAGTTTTCCGTTGACGCGGCAGACACTGCTCCTAAAGCTTCGGGAATAATTATTAACACATTTGATGCGTTCGAGCAAGAGGTTTTGGATGCTCTCTCCCCCATGTTTCCTCGCGTATATTCCATTGGCCCTCTCGAACTACTTCTCAATCGCTTACCCAATGACCCTCTGAAGTCAATGGAGTACAGTCTATGGGAAGAAGAAACTGAGTGTATCCATTGGCTTGACACTAAGGCACCCAACTCAGTGCTGTATGTAAACTTCGGCAGCATAGCTGCCATGACACAACCTCAGCTGATTGAATTAAGTTGGGGACTTGCAAATAGCAAGCACCCATTTTTGTGGATAATCAGGCCTGATTTAGTTGTGGGTGAATCAGCGATTTTGCCACCTGAGTTCACGGTGGAAACAAAAGACAGAGGTCTAATCGTTAGTTGGTGCCCTCAAGAGGAAGTGTTGAACCACCCCTCAATTGGTGGGTTCTTAACGCATTGTGGGTGGAATTCAATTGCTGAAAGTGTGAGCGCGGGAGTGCCTTTGCTTTGTTGGCCCTTCTTTGCGGATCAGCCAATGAACTGCAAGTATGCTTGCAACGAATGGGGAATTGGCATGAAGATTAATAATGGCGCCGACAGAGAGGAAATAGGAAAGCTTGTGAGAGAGTTGCTGGAAGGAGACATGGGTAAGAAGTTGAAGAAAAAAGCCTTGGAGTGGAAAGACTTGGCCGAAGAGGCCACTGGTCCAAATGGTTCTTCATCCATCAACTTGAACAATTTGGTGAATGAAGTGCTTTTACCAAGAGGCTAGATATGTTGTTACGTACCTCGAGTATGTGATAATGGTATTATAGGAAGTATATTTATGTCTCTCTTTAAGAGAATAATTATGTTAAGTTTTTAAATAAGGTAAGAGTCGTAGATTATTATTATTATTAGGTAAATAAGGAGTATTGTTCATAAAACAATATCTCTAATAGAAAAATAAGGGATTTGTCTCCCTTTAGAATTAATATTTCTTATTTAGGGTTTGTAATATTTATTTAATTATCGTTCGGTAATTTCAGCTTTGTAACCCTATAAATAGGGTAATGAAGAATGAAGAATGGATAATGAAGCACAAAAATTATAATTCAGCTCTCGTAGTTGTTTATGAGTTTTTTAGGATTTCTCGAATAATCCTAACTTTAGGAGGCTCAAGGTACCTCGAATACTCTACTATCCCACGCACTTCCACATCCAAATAACCATCATCCATCCCCCGTTACGGAGGTCCGTAACAACTTGGTATCAGAGCCGTCGTTCCTACAATGGCAAGTTATTATCTTCCAAAATTTGATGGTCAGAATCTTTCGAGTTGGATGTACCAAATACAACAATTTTTCAACCATTACGATACTCCTGATTATCACAGATATATGATAGCTTCATATCGTATGGAAGGTGAGTCTCTAACTTGGTTGGAAGAAATGGAATTGAGGGGAGTCTTTACAAATCTTACGGATTGGAATAGTTTTGTTAAACTAATACAAATTAGATTTGGGCACCCAGCCAAAGATCCATCTTGCCAAAAAAATCTTCCAGAAAAACAACAACAGCCCAAAACCACAGCCCCACCAAAAATCAACCCATCAGTAGAACCACTGCCTAAACCCATAACCCCACCAACACCTCCAAAATTCCCCCCATGTTCACCCATCACCCAACCACTCCATCAATCACAGTACCCACCCCCAAAACCTCAAAGCCCAGCCACCCTCTTCATGATTTGCTCAACCCAACGTTCCCAACACATCAAGATCGCCCACTGTCAGCCACAATTGATTGGTCCAGAAGAATGAAACGGGCAAGGTTCAAAACAAGACATTTCCTGGCGAGAAGAAAGCCCCTTGCAGTGTCTAAGTTCGGCGTGAACGGGTCGGGCCGTGGGAAGAAAGACCCAGGCTTGGGCAAAAGAGGACCGAAGAAGAAGAGGCAGGTGCGGCGGGACAACGTCCGGGGCTTCAAGGTGCCAAAAATTCGGAGTTCAGCGAGGAAGAGGCTCGGGGAGCAAACCGGGCCGTGGCTTAGATCATCGTTCCCTAGCCGACGGCAAGACCCAGAAGCTAGAACGATGGAGGGAGGTCCGACGGAGCGAGCTTCTTCACCGGGCTATTTTTACCGTCACCGGCGGCCACCCAGATGCCCCCCTGACGGTGATGACGTGAAGGACGGAGATTCCGGCATGAAGAATGGTAGCCCAGACCTTGCCGTCCAAAACAGGGAGTTCTTTCGGCGAGCTATGGACAGACGAGCAATTTCCGGCTTCATGGACAGAGGAGGCCGTTCGAGCTTGCCTTGCGGAGAAAGAACGAAGATCGAGTCCGAGATTTTTGGATTTTTTGCTGGAAGAGAAGCAAGCCCGGGACGTATGGCTGGAGGAAAATTGCAAGAAATTTTTGCCAAAGAAGGGACGAGGTTTTGTGGAACAAAGGGCAGCGTGAAATCAGGGGGCAATATTTTGCCTAATCTGTCCCTATATTTAAGATCGCTGCCGAGAGAAATAAGGAATCTATGGTTGAAAAGGGGTCACGTGGCACTTGGATGTTATGCCATTTTTTTTCCCAGTGTTACCGCCACGTCAGCAGCAGCTATTGGAGCAATAATTCGGACCTTGAGGACAAGGTCCATTTGAAGAGGGCAGGAGTGTTACGTACCCAGTGGCGGAGCCAGGAATTTGGTTCAGGGGGGGAAGATTTTTTTTTTCGATAAATGAAAAAAAAATTAAAAAAAATTAAAATTTAATTAAAATTATTAAAAAATATAGCTAACGCAATATTGTGAGCCCCCATATGGTTCTGTAACTTCTCATTCTTTTTTCAATTTTTGAACCTTTCAGTAACAAATGAGTCTCCTCCTATTTGATGTTCAATATCTGGTCTGAAAATATAACAATATAGGCAATACGCATCATCTTCTAAAATGTTGTATTCCAATCAATCAACATATTCTTTGAACCACGCTGGATTAAAATGACAAACATGTTTTTTCTATATTGTGTTTTTGGAAAATCATGATCAATTGGTTGACAAGGTCTTTTTCGTAGATATGTTCTTCGGATTTGATCTCTATCATTAGGATAGTAATCAATTTTTTTTTTCTTAAGCAAAGATTGCTAGCAAATTTGTTAGATCTACCTCAACATGAGCTCGTTTAAAGTTTGATTAGAGTTTAATGAAATTATTATTGTTCTCTATAATCACATGCAACTACAATTATATATATTTTTTAAATCAAAATATATAACAAAATTATATATATAATTTTTAAAAAGTAGGTGCCCTGCCGTGGACTAAGCCTTGATGTGTTGATGTTCAGACTTAAAAAATAAAAATAAAAGAAACCTTGATGTTTAGATTTATTTATTTATTTTATTTATTTATTTTTTATTTTTACAAAAAATGGCCTGTCAAATTGTCAATAACAATTAACAAAGAGACTCACAGTTTAATAATCAATTTATTTTTTTACTCTGATTCTTCACTCTCTCACCGTACAAGTCATGATACTCAAGTCACTCAAATCAATTTAATAATAATAAAAGCAAAAAAGCAAAAGTTCACTGTTTGATGAAGCCTCCAGCAAATAAATGAAACGTTGCGTTTTGAGAAAACTTTTGTTTTGCAAACTCTTCCACATGCAACTCTGCGTTTTACAATTAAATCTACTGCTCATCTTCTTCAACCTTGGTTCTTTCTCCTGAACATTCATACCTGAGTGACCTAATTTAAAAAAATGCAATAAATCGTTCCTTAAATGGCTTGAGTCATAAATCTCAGTACTTCTGAAAAATAATTAGCTCCTTAATGACTGATTGAGGGTGGGCAATAAGGATATTAAAAAAAAATCACAAGGAGTGAAAAAAAATTTCTCAGCCATTTAGGGGGGGGCGGGCGCCCCTGCCCGCCCCCCTTTGTCTCCGCCACTGTACGTACCTCGAGTATGTGATAATGGTATTATAGGAAGTATATTTATGTCTCTCTTTAAGAGAATAATTAGGTTAGGTTTTTAACCATCATCCATCCCCCGTTACGGAGGTCCGTAACATATGTATTGAAAGCAAGTGATAATAATTACAATAAAAGTGTTGTGATAAATGTATGCTGTTATTTTTGTTTAATTTAGTTATATTAATGAACTTCAAATTGGACCTGTTATTACTATTGCTCCCCCCATACTGTGGGCTGATGATCATATCAAATGGAGTATTTCCTATGACTAACAATGCATTTGGAAGATATTTAAGATATTATATATTCAAATTTCTCTTTTAAAAATAGCATCTCAAGAAAGAAACAATTCATGTAGTAGCATAAAACTAAAAATTAACATTGATGGCATAGGGTATAAAAATAAGGAAAGCTTAGTTGTATCCACTTAAAATCACCATTGGATCAACATTCAAAATTTACGTCATGCGCTCTTTTTCTTCTGTATGGGCCTCGCTAAGTAGTGTTGGAAACGGGTTGACCCCCAAACCCGTTTAGTTATCAGATCACCTGCAAACCTGTTTACGACCCATCAACTCGTTTATGACCTGTTTAGCTAAACGGGTGACCTGCCCAACACGTTTAGCTAATCGTATTAGGTTTGGGTTAGCTTAAACGAGTTGACGAGTCGACCCAAACTCGACATGACAACCCGAATTGCCAACCCTATCACTAAGTGTTTCTTTACTTTTGGACAGAGCTGCTTTGATTGGCTGCGGTGTTTGATCATTAACTCCTACGAATCACATCTCATGTTGTGTTTTGCATTTCATCGTAATGCGGTTCTGACAAGGCTATGATGTCTGTTGGAACAAGTGTCTCATATTCTCTTGGACATAAAGAATAATACGAGAGTACTAATATAGTACTAGTCATATTCTCTGTCTGTACAGTATGATTTTGTTATAAGTATGTTATGTTGTAAACTTAAATAATAATTGAAATAGCCGCACTCTTGTAGATATAGGCACATTGCCGAACCACGTAAATCTGTCTTAATTTTCTCTCGCTATTTTCAATTACATATTATATATCATTATTGTGTACAGTAACAACACTGTCTAATTAAATGTCACCTACTACAATTACATAAACGTAAGGAATGACGTGTGTGTGCCGAAGTGCGGTATTGACTGCTATTTAATCTAGAATATGGGAAGTAACTAAAATGGTGTTGTCATACGGCTATGCTAATTGACTTTGCAAATTTCGTGTTAAAGAAAGCAAATCAATTTGCAAGGAATTAGCAGGTATCGAGTTATTGGGCCTACAAAGATTCACATGTGAGTCCTACAGATTTAATGATTGATTTAAAAAAGTGATGTATAAAAGATGTATAAATGATGTGTATCTAACATATCTCAATCATAAATGGCGGCTAGAATGACAGAACGGGTTTTATAAGGAGATGCAATGGAAACAGCCAGCATATATATATATCAACACCAGCTAAACAGAAAGAGAGAAGGAGAAGAGGGAAATGGATTCCAAGACAGCAGTAGCTGATAAGCCTCATGCAGTTTGTATTCCAGGCCCAGTTCAAAACCACTTAAAGGCCATGCTCAAATGTTCAAACCTTCTCTATCATAAAGGTTTCTACATAACCTTTGTGAACACTGAGTTTAACCACCAACGTTTTCTGAAATCTTGAGGTCCCAACTCTTTGGATGGCTTGCCTGACTTCCAATTCAGAACCATTCCAGACAGTCTCCCTCCATCTGATTCAAATGCCACCCAAGACATCCCTTCTCTTTGTGATTCTGCTATGAAAAACTTCTTAACTCCATTTTCTGACTTTCTTGTGAAACTCAACGTTGCAACTTCCAACAATCCTCCTGTGACTTGTATTATCTCGGATGGTTTCAATGCATTCACTGTCACAGCAGCTCAAGAACTCAGAATCCCTATTGTAATGTTCTTCACTATCCCTGCTTGCAGCTTAATGAGTACTATGTAGTTTCGTCCTCTCAGAGACAAAGGCCTCACTCCACTTAAAGGTGTACAAAAAAAGGCAATGTACACCCTACTGAAATCATGTAATATTGTGATTAATTGCATAGTTTCAACCTTAAAACTATTGCTTTTTGGCAGATGAGAGCTATCTAACAAATGGGTATCTGGACACAGTTATAGACTGGATTCCAGGTATGAACCATATCCGTCTGAGGGATCTCCCAAGCTTCGTTCGAACTACAGATCCAAACGATGTTTGGTTCAAGTTTGCCGTTGATGCGGTAGAGACTACTCCTAAAGCTTCGGGAGTCATTATTCACACATTTGATGCGTTAGAGCAAGAGGTTTTGGATGCTCTCTCCCCCATGTTTCCTCGTGTATATTCCATTGGCCCTCTCCAACTACTTCTCAATCGCTCACCCAATGACTCTCTGAAGTCAATTGAGTATAGTGTTTGGGAAGAAGAAACTGAGTGTCTCCATTGGCTTGACACTAAGGCACCCAATTCAGTGATGTATGTAAACTTCGGCAGCATAGCTGCCATGACACAACCTCAGCTGATTGAATTTGGTTGGGGACTTGCAAATAGCAAGCACCCATTTTTGTGGATAATCAGGCCTGATTTAGTTGTGGGTGAATCAGCGATTTTGCCACCTGAGTTCATGGTGGAAACAAAAGACAGAGGTCTAATCGTCGGTTGGTGCCCTCAAGAGGAAGTGTTGAACCACCCCTCAATTGGTGGGTTCTTAACGCATTGTGGGTGGAATTCAATCACTGAAAGTGTTTGCGCGGGAGTGCCTATGCTTTGTTGGCCATTCTTTGCGGATCAGCAAATGAACTGCAGGTATACTTGCAACGAATGGGGCATTGGCATGGAGATTAATATGGCGCCGACAGAGAGGAAGTAGGAAAGCTTGTGAGAGAGTTGATGGAAGGAGACATGGGTA
This sequence comes from Alnus rubra, assembly GCA_028654335.1. Taxonomy (NCBI): domain Eukaryota; kingdom Viridiplantae; phylum Streptophyta; class Magnoliopsida; order Fagales; family Betulaceae; genus Alnus; species Alnus rubra. The sequence continues at coordinate 51,780 of JAJPGS010000197.1, read as the reverse complement.
AGAAGATGAAGAAAAAGATCTTGGAGTGGAAAGACTTGGCCGAAGAGGCCACGGTCCAAATGGTTCTTCATCCATCAACTTGAACAATTTGGTGAATGAAGTGCTTTTACCAAGAGGCTAGATATGTATTGGAAGCAAGTGATAATAATTACAATAAAAGTGTTGTGATAAATGTATGCTGTTATTTTTGTTCAATTTATTTATATTGATAAACTTCAAATTGGACCTGTTATTACTATTGCTCCACCATACTGTGGACTGATGATCATATCAAATGGAGTATTTCCTATGACTAACAATGCATTTGGAAGATATTTAAGATATTATATATTCAAATTTCTCTTTTAAAAATAGCAATTCAAGAAAGAAACAATTCAATGTAGTAGCATAAAACTAAAAAATAACATTGATGGCATAAGGTATAAAAATGAGAAAAGCTTAGTTGTATCCACTTAAAATCACCATTGGATCAACATCCAAAATTTACATCATGGGCTCTTTTTCTTCTGTATGGGCCTCGCTAAGTAACGTTGGTAATTTTGACACAACCTGCGAACCCGACACAAAATTATAAGGTTATGATTCAGGTTAAACGAGTTGGTAGGTTGACCCGTTTACCGACATGATCATAAACGGGTTGATCCCACAACCCGTTTAGTTATCGGATCACCCGCTAACCTGTTTACGACCCATCAACTCGTAGCTAAACGGGTGACCTGCCCAAAACGTTTAGCTAATCGTATTAGGTTCGGGTTGGCTTAAACGAGTCGACCCAAACCCGACATGACAACCCTATCACTAAGTGTTTCTTTACTTTTGGACAGAGCCGCTTTGATTGGGTGCTGTGTTTGATCATTAACTTTGACGAATCACATCTCATGTTGTGTTTTACATTTCATCGTAATGCGGTTTTGACAAGGCTATGATGCCTGTTGGAACAAGTGTCTCATATTTTCTTGGACATAAAGAGTAAAACAAGAGTACTAATATAGTACTAGTCATATTCTCTATCTGTACATTATGATTTTATTATAAGTATGTTATGTTGTAAACTTAAATAATAATTGAAATAGCCGCACTCTTGTAGACATAGACACATTGTCGAACCACGTAAATCTGTTTTAATTTTCTCTTGTTATTTTCGATTACATATTATTTATCATTATTGTGTACGGTAATAACACTGTCTAATTAAATGTCATCTACTTCAATTACAGAAACGTAAGGTATGACGTGTGTGTGCCGAATTGCGGTATTGACTGCTATTCAATCTAGAATATGGGAAGTAACTAAAATGGAGTTGTCATACGGCTATGCTAATTGACTTTGCAAATTTCGTGTTAAAGAAAGCAAATCAATTTGCAAGGAATTAGCAGGTATCGAGTTGATGGGCTCAATTGAGCCTAGATCGCTTGTAGTGTCGTCTGTCCGATAGACCTTGTTGGCTCTATCAGATAGGCCTTCTTTCTTTCTTTGGCTAAGACGTTCCTTCCATTCATGATCATCTGATAGCTACACTATAATTCTTTTACAATTTGATACAGCTAGGAACTAGATTGAAAATTTTATTAAATTGGTAAAATATATAACCGTGTTTTCAATTTTATCTTATTGATTCTTGCAAATTGCATTATTATCAAGTATATTCTTTTTAATAAAATATAAACAAAATGATCAATTTAATAATGGTGCAATCAATGCACAAGTACTAATAAAATAAAATGAAAACCATGGAAATCGAATTTAATATTTAATGACTTAAACCACATGAACCAATTTAATAATTTTCTCAATTGGATATGTTATATAACCGCGAGTTTTCAATTTTATCTTATTGATTCTTGCAAATTGCATTATTATCAAGTATATTCTTTTTTTTAAAAAAAATATATATATATATATATATATATATATAAAACAAAATGATCAATTTAATAATGGTGCAATTAGTGTACAAGAACTAATAAAATAAAATGAAAACCATGAGAAACGAATTTATTATTTAATGACTTAAACGGCATGAACCAATTTAATAATTTTCTCAATTAGATATGTTATATAACTGCGAGTTTTCAATTTTATCTTATTGATTCTTGCAAATTGCATTATTATCAAGTATATTCTTTTTTTAAAAAAAATAAAAAAAATAAACAAAATGATCAATTTAATAATGGTGCAATTAGTGTACAAGAACTAATAAAATAAAATGAAAACCATGAAAATCGATTTAATATTTAATGACTTAAACGACATGAATCAATTTAATAATTTTCTCAATTATATTTGATACATATTTGAAGTTATCCCAACAAAATTTTGGGGAGCAAATTCAAACGGCCATTTTCTATTGTTTATTTCAAATTTTAGGGTTTACCAAATTTTTAGATTTTTTTTTTCTTGGATATGAATTTAGTTTATTTCTCAGATTTTTTTTTAAAATTTTATGTAAAACCAAACTCCAAGTGACGTAGCGGAAGACTAAGGTAACTAATCAAAGAACAGCGTCTTCGATTCTGCAAGGAGAAGCGTCTTCGTCTTCTACCCCAAAAGATAAAACAAGCCCGCAGGCTAAAGAAAGATAAAACTCCGCAGAGTATTTGAGAGAGAATTATCTGATTTTATAACAATTCAATTGATTGAGTTTTTACATAATAAGCAAGCCTATTTATAGAAGAGAAATACTTATAGAGAAAGTAATCCTAATCCTAATAGTAATAGTAAACTTTATTCTAATAACAATAGTAAACCTTATCCTAGTAGTAAAAGTAAACCTTATTCTAAAAGGAAATCAAATAAAGAAAAACTATTTATTAGGGACCTTCTAGAAACTTCTAGGGACCTTCATGTGCTACATCAGTCTCCCCTTCTTGAAAAGAACTCGTCCTCGAGTCAAATTCCGACTCCTCTTGTGGAAAGTATTCAAAAATGTCTACCACGTTGAATGTTGAAGATACTGCCAAGTCCTCGGGAAGATCAACGACATATGCATTATCGTTAATCTTTTTAAGTATTTTGCATGGACCATACTTCTTATTCCTCAGCTTTCCAGAAACACCAGTCGGTAATCGTCCCTTGCGTAGATATACCATCACAAGATCTCCTTCTTGAAAAATCTTTGATCGCGACCCTTGTTTGCTATTGCCTTGTACTTAGCATAAGATTTTTCTAGATGTTGACGAACTTCCTCTTGGGTAGCTTTCACCCGTTCTGCTAAATACTCTGCTGCGACACTTGCTCCCAATAACTTAGGTAAAACTGCCAGATCTACTGCAAGTCTCGGAGTTCTCCCATAGACGACTTCGAATGGTGCCTTCCCAGTAGATCGATTCACCATGTTGTTGTAGGCAAACTCAGCCTGAGCTAAAGCCAGGTCCCATTGCCTCGGTTTATCGCCTGCAATACAACGAAGTAAATTACCTAGAGTTCGATTAACAACTTCTGTCTACCCGTCCGTCTGCGGATGGCTCGTGCTACTGAACTTCAATGCTGTGTCGAACCGCCTCCATAATGTTTGCCAAAAGTGAGACAAGAACTTGGTGTCTCGATCAGAAGTAATAGACTTTGGGATCCCATGCAATCGAACCACCTCTCGAAAAAATAGATTGGCCACTTGAACAGCATCAAATGTTTTCTTACAAGCAACAAAGTGAGCCATTTTGGAAAATCTATCCACAATTACCATTATAGAATCTGCTCCTCGTTGGGTTCTCGAGAGACCCAATACAAAATCCATAGATACATCTTCCCACGGTTCTTCCGGTATTGGTAAAGGCATGTATAGTCCTGTATTTTGAGTTTGCCCCTTGGCGACCTGACAAGTCTGGCATCGTCGGACAAAATTACCTACTTCTTTTTTTAGTTGCGGCCAGTAATATCGCTCCTCTACCAAAGCAATAGTCTTGTCTCTTCCGAGATGACCACCCAATCCTCCAGCATGTAATTCTCGGATTATTTGTTCCCGTAAGGAACTCCTCGGAATGCATAGCCGATTCCCACGAAATAAAGACCCCTCCTGAATGTGTATCTCGGAAACTGGTTGCCCCGCCTTGCAACGCTTCCAAGTCTCACCAAAATCCTCATCTTCCTCATATAACTCCTTTAGGCACTCGAATCCAGTCACTTCAGCTTTCATGGTTATCAGCAAGGTAGCTCGACGGCTCAAAGCATCAGCTACATGATTCAGTTTGCCCGACTTATGCTTGAGAGAAAAAGTGAACCGTTGGATATAAGAAACCCACCGAGCATGCATCCGATTTAGATTCTTTTGACTATTGATGAACTTTAATGCTTGATGATCGGTATAGAGGACAAACTCTCGTTGGATTAGGTAGTGCTCCCACACCTTGAGCGCTCTTAAGACAGCATAAAGCTCCAACTCATATGTTGACCACTTTTGTCTTGCTTCTCCGAGCTTTTCACTAAAAAATTCCACAGGCTTCCCTTCTTGAGATAACACAGCTCCTATCCCGACGATTGATGCATCACACTCAACTTCAAACAGCTTGTCAAAGTCGGGTAAGGCAAGTACAGGTGCCGTGCATAGTTTTTCTTTGATGATGAGAAACTTTGCTCAGCTTCGTCACCCCAGTTGAATTTTCCTTTCTTCATACACTCAGTGATTGGTGCTACAATACTGCAGAAATTCCGAACGAACCTTCTATAGAAAGTTGCTAACCCATGGAAACTTCTTACTTCTCCCACTGTCTTGGGCGTAGGCCATTCTCTGATGGCTCTCACCTTTTCTTCATCCACTCTGATTCCATCGGCACTAACCACAAATCCGAGGAAGACTAATTGATCCATCATGAAGCTACACTTCTTTAACTTGATAAACAACTTATTTTCACGGAGGACCTCCAATACTTTCCTCACGTGATCCATGTGATTCACCGGGTTGCGACTATAGATAAGAATATCATCAAAATAGACAACAATAAAATTTCCGATAAAAGGTTTCAATACCTGATTCATGAGTCGCATGAAAGTGCTTGGTGCATTTGAAAGACCGAAAGGCATCACCATCCACTCGTAAAGCCCCTCTTTAGTCTTGAACGCAGTTTTCCATTTATCTCCAGGTTGTATACGGATTTGGTGATATCCACTCCTCAAGTCAATCTTCGAAAAAATCTTAGCCCTAGATAGCATATCAAACATGTCACTTATTCGGGGAATTGGAAATCGATACTTGATCGTGATCTTGTTTATTGCCCGGCTATCCACGCACATTCGCCAACTTCCATCTTTCTTTGGTACAAGTAGGGCCGGTACTGCGCAGGGACTTATACTCTCGCACAGATGTCCCTTCTGAATTAACCTCTCTACCTGCTCTTGCAAAATAGCATTCTCCTTTGGGCTCATTCGATAGTGTGGCAAGTTTGGGAGACTTGCTCCTGGCACTAAGTCAATACAGTGTTGGATATCTCTCATGGGTGGCAGGCCTTCGGGCATCTCTTCAGGCATGATGTCTCGAAATTCTTCTAATATCGGTTGCATTATCTTGGGAACTTCTTGTGAGACGGAATTCGGCGTTCCCTTAGTCACCATTGCTACGATGTCTCTGGCCTCCTTAACTTCTTCTACAAATTCTGAACCAGTGGATAGGAGGACCGGCTTACCCTTGGAATGAGTTGAATTTTCGACTTCTTGTAAGGGTCGAAATATTATCTTCCGACCATCCCGAAAGATAATGTAAACATTAGCCCTTCCTTGGTGCTGGGCATCCACATCAAATTGCCAAGGTCTTCCCAGGATTAAGTGGCATGCGTCCATCTCCACTACATCACATAAAATAGAATCTGAGTAATGTTTACCGATTGAGAATGTGAAACGACTTCTCTCGGTTACTAGTGTCTCGGTTCCTCGCTTGATCCATCCGATCTTGTATGGAGCAGGGTGCTTCTCAGTTTTCAAACCCAACTTTGATACCATCTCCTTTGACACTACATTCTCCCCACTACCACCATTAATAATCACATCACATACCCTTTGGTTGACTATGCAGCGAGTACGAAAAATCTTGTGCCTTTGGGATTGATCTTCTTGCCTCGGGGTCAAGAGTAAACGTTGAATTACTAAGGATCGGGAAAGTGGGATTCCCTCATCAGCGTCAGCCAACTCCTCTTCCTCATATTCAGGTGTATCATCATCTCCATGCTCGGATCCTTCTTTTGACTCAGGTTCGATCAAGTTTACCATCTGTCTCCGGGGACATTGATGAGATCTATGTCCTGGTTGGTTGCATTTGAAACACTTGTCTGGACCGGGCCGTGCGTACGGATTGTTGGATGGTTGTCTCGGGACGTTTGAACTGCTACTGGCTCCTTTTCCCGTGGAAGTCACTGGTTGACTTGGTGTGACCGTCGGAACTAGAGATTGCTTTCCCCGACCTTGTGTTGCTCTCGTTGAATCGCTCGGGTTTCGCTCCCAAGTTGGTGCTCTAGGCCGCTCCAATTGCTTCTCGGCTCGAGTTGCCAAGCTAACTGCCTCGTTCAAAGTAAAGACAAGATGCATAGAGACTTTATCTTGTATTACTACACGCAGTCCACCAATAAACCTTGCAACTTGTTGATCTTCTGTCTCCATGAGATCATTCCGGGCGGATAGGCGATAGAAATCATCAACATACGCCTAGATGGTTCGACCTCCTTGTCGACATTCTTGGTATTGCTGGAATAGTCGTTGCTCAAAATCTGGTGGTAAAAACCGTGCTTTGAGTAGCCGCTTCATCTTCAACCATGAAGTTACCGGTCCCTTCCCTTGTCGGGCACGGAAAATCTGTAATTTCTCCCACCAAGCAGAAGCTCCTCCCTTGAATTTGTATGCCACTAATTTCACCTTGCGATCCTCGCGAATATTCATGTAATCAAAGAACCTTTCTACCTCTGTCACCCAATCTAGGAAATCTTCAATTTGAAGATGCCTGTTGAATGATGGGAGATCAATCTTCATTCAGTATTCATGGGATTCCTCCCTACCGTGATCCTGACGTCTGGGTTGCTCTCCATAAGCATCCCGGTGGCCAGCGCCTTCATAGACATTCCCCATATGGCCAGCTCCACCACGCTCATAACCTCTGAAGCCTGGGCCGCCGCCATGACCGGTGCGCCTACGTCCTTCACCTCGTCGATCTACTCCATCGTTCTGTCTGAACACCCCTTCAGCGAAGTCTTCATCGTCACTAAGATCCTCATAGACCGGTGGTCGGTTTATGGGTGCAAGTTGTCAGTGAAGAATAGGCCTCACTCGAATCCCATCGTCATCATGGGCATCATTGTCCCTATGATTACGATTAGGACCCATGTGCATGCGCTCCATCATCTCTCGCAGTTGGCGCATCTCTTGTCGCATTGTTTGCTGGAACTCTTGGAATTTGGCTTTCCAATGAGCCTCTCTGTCACGATCAGGGTCGTTAGGGGGATTGTCACTGTTGCGTTGATTGGCCATGATCAGGATAAAGCCTGCTCTGATACCAACTGACGTAGCGGAAGACTAAGGTAACTAATCAAAGAACAGCGTCTTCGATTCTGCAAGGAGAAGCGTCTTCGTCTTCTACCCCAAAAGATAAAACAAGCCCGCAGGCTAAAGAAAAATAAAACTCCGCAGAGTATTTGAGAGAGAATTCTCTGATTTTATAACAATTCAATTGATTGAGTTTTTACATAATAAGCAAGCCTATTTATAGAAGAGAAATACTTATAGAGAAAGTAATCCTAATCCTAATAGTAATAGTAAACTTTATTCTAATAACAATAGTAAACCTTATCCTAGTAGTAAAAATAAACCTTATTCTAAAAGGAAATCAAATAAAGAAAAACTATTTATTATGGACCTTCTAGAAACTTCTAGGGACCTTCATGTGCTACATCACCAAGTTCATCTAAATTTTTTACCTGGAATTCCCATGATTAATTCGTGCTTTTCAATAAAACTCTAGGAATTGGATTTGGCGCGCTGTGTGTTTCCAGGGTAAAGCTTATTCACATAATTTTATACAGAATGATGACAAGGGAATAAGGCAGCACCAGGTTTCTACTATTTACCTAAAACAGTGGATCTCTCTTTGTAGCAGAGAACTGTGAGTATTTCTTACTCACTGAGGGTGATGCTGAATTTTCATAATGTTATGGTTTCTGCTTTATTTAATTGTTTGCGCATGTGGAATTTGCATATTTTGTTATTTTAATTAATGAATCTAATTATAAAAGAGTTGGGAGTGACGTCTGCCAACGGACCAGGGAGTGACGTCTACCTAAGCCAAAAATATTAATAAAGAACAAAGTAAGGAGTGACGTCTACCTACGGACCAGGGAGTGACGTCTGCCTGTGCCAAAAAGATAATAAATTATTAGAGGAGTGACATCTCTTTAGAACTCGCTAAACGGGAGTGACGTCTCCTATCATTCGTTAAACGGGAGTAACGTCTCCTATAATACGTTAGACAAGAGTTACGTCTCTTAGATTTTATATACTGGAGTGATGTCTCCTTGAATCTATTTGTTAGAGTTACGTCTCTATAAAGTGAATGCTAGAAGAAAATGGCTATTTAAATAAATAAGACTCTGCATATAAAACTGTCATTTTATTATGTCATTGCATTGTGTTCTTTATTTCTAATAAATCAGAAATCATATCATTATTGAAAACAGTAGACTTACTAGGTATTTTTGTATTATTATTTCTCTCTAAATTATATATTAATACATGTTATGAAGAAGAGGAGTATCAGGATTGTCCAGACCTTTAGGTGATCTTGGTAGCAGTGTCTGAGGCTAGGATGCCTCTCATTTTTGTAGACTACTATGTCTAGTCCATTATTATTATTATATTCGGTGAACAATATTTATATTTTTGTTGGTATGTATTAATGATGCTATGATTATAATGTTTGTAAATTATCCGTGCCGTATGTGGCACAAATACTATTTTAATGTGTAATTATTTAATTACACTCTTTATATATATTTTGAAGTATTTTTATTAAAAGCTCTGATGTGTTATTAAAAAAAAATATTCCGCTGCCAATTTATAACTCTGATGATGTCGTTATGTCACGTGAAAATCGAAATTTTTACTTACGTCTTTTTGTAAAAGGCGGGGCGTTACACTATATAACCGTGTTTTCAATTTTATCTTATTGATTCTTGCAAATTGCATTATTATCAAGTATATTCTTTTTAATAAAATACAAACAAAATGATCAATTTAACAATGGTGCAATCAATGCACAAGAACTAATAAAATAAAATGAAAACTATGAAAATTGAATTTAATATTTAATGACTTAAACCACATGAACCAATTTAATAATTTTCTCAATTAGATATGTTATAAAACCGCGAGTTTTCAATTTTATCTTATTGATTCTTGCAAATTGCATTATTATCAAGTATATTATCTTTTTTTAAAAAAATAAAATAATATATATATATATATATATATATATATATATATATATATATATATATATATATATATATATATATATATATATATATATATATATAAACAAAATGATCAATTTAATAATGGTGCAATTAGTGTACAAGAACTAATAAAATAAAATGAAAACCATGAAAATCGATTTAATATTTAATGACTTAAACCACATGAATCAATTTAATAATTTTCTCAATTATATTTGATACATATTTGAAGTTATCCCAACAAAATTTTGGGGAGCAAATTCAAACGGACCATTTTCTATTGTTTATTTCAAATTTTTAGAATTTTTTTTCTTGGATATGAATTTAGTTTATTTCTCAGATTTTTTTTAAAAATATTATGTAAAACCAAACTCCAAGTTCATCTAAATTTTTTACCTGGAATTCCCATGAATTAATTCGTGCTTTTCAATAAAACTTTAGGAATTGGATTTGGCGTGCCGTGCATGTGTTTCCAGGGTAAAGCTTATTCACATAATTTTATACAGAATGATGACAAGGGAATAAGGCAGCACCGGGTTGCTACTATTTACCTAAAACAGTGATTATTATTATTTTTTTTTTTAATTTTTTTAATTTTTTGTAAATACAACATTTATTCAACAAAAATAAGGTTACAGAAGATAATTCAAAGGGTGGGTGCCCCAAAAATGAACCCAAAGTTGATAAAACAATGCTAAAATTCGTAACACCAGTGAGGGAATGAGTGTTTTTTAATTCTAAAATAATCAAAAAAAATTTCGGCCCTATTTACCTTGGACAAACCCAAGGATTGGTCCGCACAAAGCAAACATAATACCAACACAGTGAAAAGCATAGGCATGACCCTTGAAAGAATCTAACAATAGAAACTAAAAAGCTCGTAAAAGTATAAGATAAAAAACTCATTACAAATCATCAACGGCAGGTATGGCGGATGAAGGCTAGCAGAAGAGATCCACTCAACGGCGCGTGAAAAACACGCGTCGTTAATGGATATCGGAGGGATGCGGATCATAAGTACTGGAAACCAACAAAGGCGGAGGAAGGTGGTGGAGAACAACAAGAGTGGTGTAGAACTGACCACGCGTCGACACATGTAAAATTAACATGCACCCGCTAGTAAAATTTACTCGCAAGCGCGTGTGGGACACGTTATAGCGCTTGATGACCGGACAGAGGAACGGCTGAAGGTGGAATGAAGCGATGAGGGCTTGAATCTCGGTGGACTGGTGCGTGCGACGGAGAGACATCCTGAAGTGAGCATATCTAATTTGTCCAAAAACTTAAAAGAAATCAGTGCATCCCTGGTTGAGAATGGTTGGGATGCTTGAATTTTAATTCTAACCAATAATGAATGCATACTTTTTACTCGTCATTTCTATGTACAGTCGTTTGTCCTGTCCCTGCCTGGGACTAAAACAATAGCAAGTTTTCTTCTGTGGCTAATATTTTATGCATCTCATTAATTTCTTTAAATTAGTTCAACCATTTATTTGGCACTCTCATATGAACTTTATTATAATTTACCCGTACGCGGTGCCAGCTTGAAAGATTTGCACATGAGGCCATGTGGGCATTATTATTTAGGGTCTGTGCTGTACTTTAAAAATACAGTACAGAAGCCGGATCCTATTATTTATAGTAATTCTGAGATGACAATACCCAGTCGAGGCTATCCATTAAAAGCTCCTGTAACAACTGCATGTCAACGACTATCAATTTCTTCCTTTCTAAGAGGCCTGATCAATATTTTAGCTTTTTATCAGATTCACTTGAGCAATTAACTTATAGTCTAATTGGATGAGTATGACTTCAAAATGGCAAAGGAAACCGGCAGCTCTTCTTTCTATAGCTTTGTCTTCGATCCTATATATTCTCTGTGTTGGACTCAAGTGCATGGCGGTGTGCTTCTGTGGCTAATATTTTATGAGAGAGTATGCATCTCATTAATTTCTTTAAATTAGTTCAACCATTTATTTGGCACTCTCATATGAACTTTTTTTATAATTTACCCATTCGCGGTGCCAGCTTGAGAGATTTGCACATGTGGGCATTATTTTATTTTATTTTTTGTATAGATCACATGTGGCCATGTGGGCGCGCATTATTACTTAGAATTTGTGCTGTACTTTAAAAGGAGTAGTGATTAGGGGTGACCCTATGCTCTCTCCCACATGTTTCCTCGCGTATATTACATTGGCCCTCTTCAACTACTTCTCAATCGCTCACCCAACGACCCTCTGAAGTCAATTGGGTATATATAGTCTATGGGAAGAAGAAATTGAGTGTCTCCGTTGGCTTGACACTAAGGCACCCAACCCAGTGGTGTATGTAAACTTCAGCAGCATAGCTGCCATGACACGACCGCAACTGACTGAATTTGGTTGGGGACTTGCAAATAGCAAGCACCCGTTTTTGTGGATAATTAGGCCTGGTTTAGTTGTGGGTGAATCAGCGATTTTGCTACCTGAGTTTATGGTTGAAACAAGAGACTGAGGTCTAATCGCCGGTTGGTGCCCTCAAGAGGAAGTGTTGAACCACCCCTCAATTGGAGGGTTCTTAACGCACTGGGGGTGGAATTCAATCATGGAAAGTGTGTGTGCGGGAGTGCCTATGCTTTGTTGGCCATTCTCTGGGGATCAGCAAATGAATTGCAAATATTTGGATACGTGGGGGCCGTTAATATTTGGACGAAAAATGTATTAGAGATACTAAACGAGTTTTTATTCCTAATTCAGGTATCATCTATAAAAGAAATGAAAATTCAGGTACTAAATTTAAAAAAGCCTAAAACTCAAGTATCAATAGGTTATTTAACCCTAAAATTTATAAAGTAATGTTATAAGGAGGATTAGAGTTCTTTTTGCGTCTTCTCAAATCTCATGTAACTTTTGAAATCACTATTAAATTTTAGATAATCATTAGTAAATTTTAATCTAATTAATGGTGATTTTATATAAAAGCCATGTAACATCTTGGAGGACAAGAGTCCTCTTGTAGCATTACTCAATTTTATAATCGGCTCACGAGGGTTTTATTACAAGGCTCAATGGCTTATTACATATATATTTGATGTCGATAATAGGATTTACAAGCACTCAACAAAAATTAGTTACAAAGACGTGGTTTGTAGCAATTAGTTACAAATCAATCTAATAAAGTAATACGTGTTTTTAAAACATGTGAAAACATATGTTTTCTTCTACATGCTATTAAAAAAGTATATGAGAAATACATGTTTTTGTCACTTTATTAGACTGATTTATAACAATTAGTTTGTAGTTAATTTCTGTATCAATCATAGTGCATAACGATCTAAAGGGATGTAAACGAAGCAAAGCTACCTGTGAGCTTGCTCGGGCTCGGCTTGATTAAGCTCGGCTTGTGCGCAACTCGGTTATTAAATGAGTTATTCTTGGACATGAAACTATACTTGATTATTAAATGATACATACCCGTATAAAATTCGGCTCACTCATTTAAAGTTCGTGAACATACTCGTAAAAAGGCTCGGCTCGTATATATATATATATATATATATATATATATATATATTAAAAATAACTTACATATAGTATATTACTTATTAAGTAACAATTTAACAATAGTGAGAGAATAATTATTTGTTTATGTATATATTGAATATTAATTATTAAGTAACAATAATTTATTGGTATACAACATATAATTATATCTATAAACTATAAACTATAAATTTATAATTAAATAATTATATTTATAAGTTTCTATATAATATATAATTTAATAATAAAATTTAATCAAATGGTAAAACTATCTAACTAGTAAGTATCTAATAGAATATAGTAGTTGAATCCGCATATGATATAAGTTTATTAAGCTATATAATAATTTTTATGATACTAAATCTTTTAAGTTAGGATCGTTAGGTGATATACTTATATGACACAATGTGTCTTCATTATATAATATAAATTATGTAATAATCATATGGTTCATAAACTTCATATCAACAAGTTAACAACACTTATTTTGTATGAATATTGACTAAGTATGATTTAATCATGTATAATTTATAATATGATCTAAGTTATAACAATCCATATATATATATATATATATAAGCTGATAAGGCTAAAACTATAAATTATAGTCACATAGTGTCACATAATTCCTAAATCATTACTCATAACTTATAAGTATATAATTCATAGTGATATAAACTATAAAGATTAAGTTATAACCTATAAGTTATAACTAATATAACAATTTATATGGTAGTAAATCGTAGAAGTTCGGTGATGTACTAATATAGTGATGGCGGCTCGGCGCAATATATCTTCATTATATAATCTAAATTATGCAATAGTCACATAATTTATATCATGATATCAACAACACATATTTTGTATGATTATTGACTAATGCTCCGTTTGTTTCGACGTAAAATGGTTTCCATCGTAAAATAATTTCGACGAAATCAATTTCAAAAGAAATTATTTTCTCGAAAATATTTTTCGGTGTTTGGTTCGCACGAAAAAATTACGAAAAGTGAAAAATGCAAATGTCGCCGGAATCCCGTGACGACAGGTCACCGTCGCCGGAATCCGGCGAGCATGTTTGGCCGGATCCGGCAAAAATTGCCAGATTCCGGCAGGACACCTCCGGGACGGGTCAGATCCGGCCGGATCCGGTCATTTTGGCCGGATCTCGGCAGGATCAGTGGCCGGATCCGGTCAGATCAGGCCGGATTCAGGCCATTTTGGCCAGATCCGGCCGGATCAGTAGCCGGATCCGGTCATATCCAGCCGGATTCCGGTCATGTTGGCCAGATCCGGCCGGATCAGTGTCCGGATCCGGTCAGATCAGGCCGGATTCCGGCCATTTTGGCCAGATCCGGCCGGATCAGTGTCCGGATCCAGTCAAATCAGGACGGATTCCGGCCGGTTTCTGTCCAGGACCGGATTCCGGCCAGATTCCGCCGGCATTCGGCGCAGTTGCCGGATGTCGCCGGATTCCGGCAGCCTGCAGTATTCCGGTGGTCGGATTCCGACGCCGGCATTATTCCAGTGACTTGATGATGCCGGACTCCGGTGCTGCCTATTTTCGAACGACCGACTATTGCCGGATTCGACCAATCAGATATCAAACGTGCGTGTAAAGATGAAGAATATAATTTTGGAAAACGATTTACGGTTTTTAAAACCGTAAATCGTTTTCCAAAAATTAAAGAAGGTTTTACGGTCAAACCGAAAATGGTTTTCGTTGACCGTTATTTTCGCCCCTACCAAACACCGTAAAATATCGAAATCATTTTCCGGAAATCATTTTACGCCGAAACAAACGGAGCATAAGTATGATTTAATCATGTAAATTATATAATATAATATAGCAATTCATATGGATATGATCTAACAATTCATATGTGATATGATTAAGTATAAAACAATCATATATATATATATAAAAGCTTACAAGGCTATAACTATAAATTATAGTCATATAATTCATAAATCACATATTAATGTTAATATATCAATTAGTAACTATGTTACTAACAGTCTAACATATAACACATTAATTAGTTATTTACTAAACATGTGTTATTAACCTATTACTCTACTAGTTAATTAGTTAATATTACTTTTTTTTTTCTCGAACAAATAGCATGTGCTATTATAAATGCTGCAAATAGTACATCTTGAGAAATAAGGGCAGTCACCCTTAAATTCTAAGTCAGAAGGATCTGACTTAAAAAACAGCTGCCTGAGCAGAGACATCAAGCCTTACTAGAATTACATTTGAGCCTCTCTTACATTAACGCTCACTCTCAAATAAAAGAGGGCCGATCTAGCATCTAGCCAACACAAATTCTAGTAAAATCTGAGTAGTACACAAGCAAATTGTACAGGAGAAGTAAGAGAATACACAACACAAAGCAGAAAACCAAAAAACAAAGCTGCCGGCAGAAAGGCAGGGGTAGACTCCATCAGCTACGGCGGCGCGTGGATGACACGCGCCGTTACCACCCAACCGTAGATCAGCCATCGTAGCCCCCATCCCCATCAAGCATGGCCAGAAAAAGGCGGAGCATGACCATCACGTGCGTCAGAAAGCAATAGGCTCTCTGGCGCGTGTAGGCCACGCGCCGGACTCTGACCACCAACATGACCGGTGCTTCAGGCAGCGGGAGCAGACGAAGACGGAGAACGAGACTGAGGGGCGCGTGTCTTGACAAAAGCAACGGGGTTGAGTAGATCTGGCTCCGAAAATCCAAGAAAAACATATAAAGAACTGGCCAAAACCACCGTTCTAAGACACGAACGACCACCACTTCCCCAACCTGGAAACCTTGATTTTAGCTTTACTGCCTGAGACAACAAGCAAGAAAGAAAAAACAAACACACATACAAACCACCATAGCCTCAAAGGCTAGGGGAAAGACAGCCACCTCCTGATCAACCGGGGGGAACAAAAGCACCACAGCCCTAATGGCTGAGAGAAAAAGCTAGCCTCCACTGAGAGAACTCAGGGAGGAAAACAAAAAGACACCTTAGTCCTCTTGGACTAAGGGACACAGGGAACCGGAGGGAGGGAGGAGCAAGCAATTTCTTCTGAAAGGATTCTCTATAGAAAGTTGAGAGAGAGATAATTAATCTTTTTTATAACAAAACTTATTAGTTAATATGTCAATTAGTTATATATATTTATATTAGACTAATTTATTAAATCAAACATCTATTCATTAATATACAATATTAATCCATATATGTTATAAATTACAAATGATAATTATGTATCGTGCCAATACCTAGTACTTTACTATAACATATAAATATATAATAACTAATTGTGATTTGTATTTTTCTATAACAATCAAGTCTCGTTTAGTTTATGGAATAAATCATTGGAATAGAATTACTATTCCATTGGAATATATATTCTTTTATTTGGTAGGGACATATTCATAGAAATAGCTATTCCATGAGAATAACTATTTCCTTACGAAGATTCCTTTAAAAAATGAGAGGAATAGTTATTCTGAGGAAATAGACAACTTTTTTCAAAAAGAAATTATATATATATTAATTTTTCAAACTAAGCTTTTTTAAAAAAATAAATAAATAAATGGTTAGATCTTTGGGTGGCTAACCACCCTAATGGATGGCCGGCCACCCACAACAAACCTCGGGGGTGGTCGCACCACCTCGGGGCTTGCTTTGGGTGATTGGCCACCCCAATTTTTTTTTTGAAATATTTGATATTTTTTTTTAAAAAAAATAAGAAATTATGTAGGTTTTTTTTAGTAATTTTGGTTCAATTTTAATCGTGGCATGTGTTGTCACAAAACTAAAGAATTTGAATAATTATTTCATTATTCATTCTCAGTAATTACTATTCATTTTTCTAAAAGAATACCCATTGCGCATTTCACATGAGGCCTAAATATATAAAATAAGCTAATAACCATTTTGTAATTTTTGGAACAAAGACAAAAGCTACTAATTAACCTATAATAACTAATTAACTATCTTATTATAATGAGCAGTGCTACGCACTAGCAAAACTTCTGGATTTCATCCGGAAATTTGGCTTATGGATGGCACAAAGCGGTTTCAAATGGCAAAAGGGCTCAAAAAGCCACAACCAGAGAACAAGCACTGCCATAAACAGAAGAAGAACAGTTGCACAACCTGAAAAGCCCAAAACAAAACACAACAACAACATAATTACAGGAAAATAACCAACAATAGAGGCCCGGATGAGGGGAGGGGAGTGGGAGCCGCTTCTGGTGGTGCGTGAGAGCCACGCACGGCCAGAGGAAGGCCTCTCGCCAGTGGGAGACGTTGGAGCCGCCGAAGTACGCCACGAGCCGTGATGGGGCGAGGCGGATGGAGGAGACGTGGTCCACACGCGCCAGGAAGATTCCTGGCGCGTGCAGTGGACGCTTTGGCGAATGGGCAGCAATGAGAAGCACGACGACTATTGGTGAACTCGGAGGACGCTAGCGAACCAACTGGTGAGGCGCGTGTCATGTGAAAATGGGCCAGGAAGTGTAGATCTAGATCCTAAGAGTTCGACCCACAAAACCATCCAAAAAACACACAAAACACGGTGGAAGAAGACGGGATAAATCAGTGAGCTCTAGGTTGAGAGCAGAGCGAGAAGATAAAAAGCCAGAAAAAGATCCGGCATGAAAGTAACCTCAAAGTAGGCTGAAGCTTTGGTTGGTTGGTTGGTACGAGAGAAAACTCTAAAGGGTTTTGGGTGGCTGGTAGGATGGGCGGATAGAGGAGAATGAGAGAAAGATGGGGTTGCAAGGAAGGGGGAGGAGGTTACAGGGAAAGGTGGGGAGGCTTCCCTCCCATGTCGGCTTGTACAGGGAAGAATTCACAAAGAGGAGAGAGAACAGAGCTTTTTCAATCAAAAATAATTGGAATTATTAAATACAGTACACTCTAGTTAACAAAAAGGAAAACAAATAAAAGAAAGCAATGAAAAGGGACAACACATGTTCTACGGCTAAATCAAGAAAATGGAAGAAAGAAGAACAAATGGATAAGAGAGTATACTTGCAGTGGCTCACAAAATGGAAGAGGCGACAGTAAAAGTTTTGAATTCGGTGATTTGTTTTGATTTTATTGGCTTTGGTTTGAATCTGCCCCGCCCTGCAAAACCTGCACCCCCCACCCCGCCCTGCACAGTTCCATTCTGTAACACGCGGTTCACGGGTTAAGAATTTTCAACCCGTAGGGGTACGGGGCGGGGGCAAAAAGGGCGGATGTAATGACCCTGATCCTCTGTTAAGGGTATAACAGTCAATTGCTATTTATGAGAATAGATAAAAAATAATAATAATAATAATAAATGATTATATTTAAATCTTATTATTTTATTGAATACCCGTTTTTATATTAAGTATCCGCTTCTATATTTATTGAATACCCGCTTTTATATTAAATACTCGCTTTCGTATTTTATTAAATATCTACTTTTACATTTAATAATTTTATATTAATATTGAATGCCTCTTTACATTTAATATTTAATATTTATATTTTATACCCAATTTTAGTCTTACTTGTAAAAGCCCTAACCGAGAAAACCCTAACCCTATAAATATACCCCTTAGCCGCCAGCCTTTCTTCTTCCCTCAAAACTTTTACAGTCGCCTCTTCCATTTTGTTTCCTTGATTTTCTCATGAACTAAACAAATTATAGAGAAATTATAGCAACAGAGAAACACCAACCTATGGACGAGGATGCAATCTGGAAGCCACAACCAAAGGTCTTGAAGCGAGCTTCGGCAAATCTGCCACGCCTGTCGCCCTCTGTATCCGATTCACGAGGCCTATTAAGCTTTTGCTCTCCAAAGTCACCATTCCACAAACCCTAGAAGAAGCAGAAGAAGAAGAAGTGGAGGAGTGAGAAAGACGGAGATAGTCTGAGATGGAAGAAGAAGATGAGAAAAGTGAAGAATATTCTAGATTAGGGAATACTCAGAATAGAGGCTGCACAACGTTTTACTTTTTACCTTTTTTTTTAAAGGGAAATTAGGGTTAAATGAATTGCTTGAAGCTTCCCGTAAATAAAATAAAAAAAAAAAAAGAAGAAAAGAAAAAGAAAAAAAAAAGAACAACAAAACGCACCGTATGCATTCAGAATGCATAATGATTTATCAAACTTCAAACCAAATGTAAAACGCACCGTTTGGAGTTAGTAGTGTAATGTTCAGGACATTATTTAAAAGTATAAATTTAAGTAAATAATTGATTAAAATTAATTTAGTGTCATTAAAAAATGTAAATGAATATTTTTAGGTCCAAAGAAATAGAAAAGAAAAAGAAATTATAAAAGAAAATAGAATAAAAATGAAATTATAAAAGAAATTAAGAAATAAAATTGAAAATAAAAGAAATTAGAAAATAAAATAATACATATATATATATATATATATGAAGAGAGGCTTTTTTTCTTTTTTTTTTATCAGATATGAAAAGAGGCTTGATGGCCTTTAAATCAAAAGGCCATACGGCCATTAAGAGAAGGAATGGCCAAATGGACATTAAAATAATAAAATGAAGAAAAGTCAAAGGAAGAAATAATATATATATATATATATATATATATATATATATATTTATATATTAAGAATGGTATGAGGCAGCATGCGCCCCACGACTTGCGCCCCAAAACGGGGCGCAGCAATCAATGAAGGGCCGCATGGCCCTTCATGAAACTAAAAGACACTGAGTGCCTTATTTAATTAAAAGAGGCGGAACGCCTCTCTCTCTCTCTTCCTTTCTCTCTCTCTCCTTTAATTTTTCATACAAAAATCATGTTCTAAGAAGATTTCACCGTCCAAACTCAAATTCGATTTCGGTAACGTGATCAACAAAGCTTGATCTACGTTTTCACATATCGTTTTGAGGTAAATAGTTAAATTCATATTTTGAGATTTTTGGTTAAATCTAACAAAATATGAGTTTGATATAGTGTTTTCTTTAAGCTTTGTGTTATTTGGAGCTTGTAAAGATTCTCCAAATACCAAGTATTATTTGGGTAAATTTTTGGGTAAGTTCCTTTAATCCCTAATTTATGGGTTAATGTTATTTTAAATATATTAGTGTTTATGTTAGTGAGATTAATATTTGTTGTCATTAAGTTAGTGTTTTATAAATTATGGGTTAATTTTGGAAACCCTAATTTGATGGGTTAAATTAATTTGAGAGTTTTAAGTGATTAAAATTTAGATAGCTAAATTATGTTAATATGTTAGTAATTGATGTAAAAAGATTTATGAACATAATATTAGAGTAAATGATATTGAGAAAATGTTAGTGAGAAATAATCTAGAGATTATTGAATATAATTTTAGGGCTAATATTATTATAAAAGTGTTAGTGAAAATAATGTATGGGTTAGTGAAATTAATTACGGGTTAATAATTAATATTATGAGTAAATAATTAAATGGTGATTTTAATATCTAACCCTTAGTAAATACTTTGGGTTAGTATTGTTTGAGTTTTAGTTAGTGTCTAGGATTTATGGGTAGACGTTTGGAACCCTTAAAATATTATGGGTTTTCTATGGTTTAACTCTTAAGCAATTTAAGAACTAAATGTGAGTCTAATATCAGAAGTTGTCAATAATGTGCAATGTATTGTTTTTACAGTTGCATTGCATGGTGGTGTCTAGGAGACCTAGTGCTTAATATCTGCGCAGCCAAGGTGAGTATTCTATACACTGAGAAGTATTATTTTCATATATGATGAATTGCAAAATATATATTGTTTTATAAACCTAAACCAACTGTATGTTGATTACGATATGTTTTTGATGATTTAAGTAATTTTGAGTATATTGAAATTATGATGATGTTTTGAAGTATGAATATGATATGTGATTTTAGAGTGATATGCAAATTGTCTAAGAAATGATATGTATGACTGTTTATGTTTTATAAAGAAAGCATGTGTTAAAGGCATGATTATGAAATTTAATGTATAATATTTGAGCATGAGAATTGAGCATGAAACATGAACGCATAAACAAACTATTAGGGAGATCTACGCCCCATAGGCATGAACTAGTGGGGAGACCTACACCCCAGGGGGATCTACGCCCCAAACACATGAACTAGTGGGGGACTTACGCCCCATACGCATGGACTAGTGGGGGACATACGCCCCATACAAACACACGCATGAACTAATGAAGGACATATGCCCCAAGTAGGGTTGGCAATTTTTGACACGACCCGCGAACCGACACGAACACGACACGGGAAAATAGGGTTTGGGTTTATTGTAATCGGGTTCGGGTCATAATCGGGTCGACACGATTAGACACGGTTTTTTTTTTGTTAAAAAAAAAAGAGGAAGAAAGGCCGAAGTCCGAAGTCCGAAAGAGTCGAAAGACAAGTAAGTAAGTCACAAAATGTAGACTGTAGAAGAACAATGAAGATTGAAGAATCTAGAAACGGAGAATTGGAGAAAAGGTGAGAAAGTAAGAACGAATCGGAACCCTAGCCCCCTAGTCGGCGTAGCCGCACCGGCCCGCAGCCCCACACGGCGCACGCCAGTCGCCCGCACTCCACAGTCGGAACCCTAGCTCGCTAGTCGGCGTAGCCGCACCGCTTGCGCGGCGCACGCTCGTCGCCCGCACTCTGCAGTCGGAACCCTAGCCCGCTAGTCGGCGTAGCAGCACCGGCCCGCACGGCGCACGCCTGTCGCCCGCAGTTCGCACTCCCGCACGGCCGCACTTCTCGGGTTCTCATCTTCTCTTAAATCTCTTCCAGATTTTCACTTCAGTGTTTCACAACTTTCACCCTTCGGTAGTTAGGTCCTATGCCGATTTAGGTGGATTTTCCATTAGATTTGTTAATGCTTGTATTGATTTTGTTTTGATAAACATTGGGTTCTCTTCTCATTTCTTTACTTATCTGATCAATCAAGGATTCACTCATTCACCGATTCAGATTTAAAAGTTTGGTTGAAAGTAAACGTGTTACCCGGGTCGTGTTCGGGTAACACGGCTCGCAGGCGAGTCGTGTTTGGGTTCAGAAGTTCAACCCGATTAATAATCGAGTCGGGTTCGTGTCAGACCCGATTGTGTAATCGGGTCAGCCGGGTCGACACAAACCCGACCCGCCGACCCGAATTGCCAACCCTAGCCCCAGGGGGATCTACGCCTCATACGAATGTACACATGAACTAGTATTGGGAGATTTATGACCCTTAGGAACATACACATGAACTAGTATTAGGGGACCAACGCCCCATAGAAATACAACCGAAACTTACATGAGCATGTTTAGCATTGATTTCATGAGTGTGATGTTTTTATACTATGAGTAGTTTTGCTAGACGTATTAGTATGCATAAGAAGCTCAATGGAAAAGAACTTATGTATATTTCTATCGGATAGTCGCATGATTTAAATGCCATTGTTTCTTATAACGAATCTTCTACGTATAATCTTAGTTGTCTAGTATGTTTAAATGTTTTCTATTAGTCAGTGTTTGCTATATCAGCTATGAGGGTTTTCAAACAAAAGTTTATAAAATTGGTGGCTGTTATAGTGTACGCATGACTAGAAAAAGAAAAGTTGGTTCTTTGCGAAAACTCAGTAAATAGTATACCTCTGAGGTCTTAGTGTATTTATTTATGCTAAGACTGTGGGCTCATAATTCCACCTGTACGGATGCGGCAACCCCCGCAACCGTACATACATTGATGATTTTGTTGTAGATTCTGCGGATATAGATATTGACTCGTCCACCTAGCGTTTGGGATGCTATGATTTGAGCATATCGCGACAGTCATAAGTCGCGGACTCAAGGGTAGTCCGTATTTTGGGTATTTTATTTATGGCTCATGTCCTACGTGGCATCCGTATTTGTTGAGCCTGTATTTTAGTATGTAATTAGTGTAATATGTTTTATAAGTCTTAAATAGATAGATTGGTAAATGACTCTTGTTGTAATTAACTGTTAAGTATTAGATGTATTTTCGCTTATGATATGTTTTCCGTTGCACATTGATTATTATATTCCGCTGTTAGATGTAATTCTGATTATCAGGTGCATGTGTCATATGTTGGCTGAGCGACATGTAGTCGTGCCACTGTGAAGATCCGTTTGTATGTTTTCAAACAAAAAAAACAAAAAAACAAAAAAACAAAAAAAAACACGGGTTGTCTCAGCAAATGGTATCAGAGCAGTTAGTCTTATGGTTTGTTAGAAAAGCGGAAAGAGAAAACTTAGGGTTGTGTCAGAGTCTAATAATAACAAAAGAGCCGTAGGAAATCTTAAAAGCATCAACAAAGATAGAAAATTAAAATGTAAACTCCATATGCATTACATGGATTTTGTGATGATGCATATCATTTGATTTACGTATAGTTAGCTTACCTTTCACTTTCACATTGTAGATTAACTTCAATGTGATCGTGTAGAGTATATCGCTTAGATGATGAACGGGTTAGAATAAGCTTTTTAGGTGCATTGCATGGGTGTTGTGATGCATGTAACCTCTTTACGCAGTATTGTCCATGTGGCATTCCATTGTACAGACATGTAATGCCGCCAAGACAAGCATTGTCGATACGCAATGAGGAAAATGATTCCTCAGTGGGTGATTGAGGTGGAAGTTATTCTAGGCACCTCTACCTCCTCCCCTCCCTGTCAAGGAAATTGTTCGTTAGTAGTAGTTTAGGCATTCCTCATTGATGGACCTTCGACCACGAATGAATTGAGTAGAAAATGGTCAATGCCATTGGGACCTCATGCTTCCTGATCGCCGAAGAAGCAACTTATTGGTTGTGGCTCTAAGTTCCTTGGAGAAGAGGATGTCTTTGCGGGCCGCTTCGGTGTCACGCGGTGCACCAATTGTGGGAAGCGACGCTTTGGTGTTGGTGTTGTGTAGAATTACGGGTATGCTTTCGATGTGGTAGACTTGGCCACCTCATAAAGCTATGTCCCTCGTTAACCGCTTTGACTCAAAGCAGCTCTAGCGTTGCCCAGTGTTGTGTGTGGGGAGCTACACTCACACTCGGATGTATGTCGAGGAAGATCTAGGGCACGTTGTAAATATGGTTGAGGAGACCATTCCATGAGAGGTCACCAACTTATTGCCGCCAAAGTCAAGTAACTTTAGCGGGCAACTATCTGCCAAGACAGTTTGCTCATTTATGGTGTGCCTACTTACATCGAGCAATGCTGAAATCCGTCCAACCACCGCAAATGCTGTCAATGCTGCCATAGGTATTATACATTTATGTTGTAGCATTGTGTGCACTTGGCTTATTGAAGTTTTATCCATTCATATGTCTTATTATGCACGGTTACATGCATAATGAATCCAACCCAAAAACACGTGCGTGGCCATTTCTGTTGATGACGCAATTGCCCAGGGTTGATGTATAGGTCATTGTCTTAGCACTACATAGGTAATGACATTGCTAGCTCTGATGTTTGACATGATGAGCTACTCTGTTTAACTCATTCAGTTCGATATGTTAAGTGGTCCACCCATGTCTCATTTGTATGTGTAAGTTATGCAAATTGAGCATCAAACTCTTAGGTGTTTTAGGTTTATGTGGGGCGGTGCGGGGATCCAGTGTTGAAAAAATCCTAAACCCGCTCCCCGCCCCGCCCCGCACGGTTTGGCAAAAATCCAAACCGGCCCGCAAATATCAATGTGAAAATTGGTAGAGGCGGGGCGAGGCGGTTTTGCCCACCCCCAGCTCAATCGGTTAGGGACTACACCTTGTGAAGTGGAGGTCACTAATTCGAATCCCTTCTCCCCCCTCTTGTCTGGACATGTCAAAAAAAAAAACTAATTTAAAAAAAATAAATAAATAAAAAATTTAACTTAACATTTAAGATCTTTTATTATTTTTGCAATTATATTCATAAACTTTAAAAAATGTCTATTATTGTATTCATCTTTCAATTTTTTTCAATTTCACCCATATGCTAGATTTGTCCGTTAAATCCTGTCAAAATTCTCAATTTATTATTTTTTCAATTATATTCTTAAACTTTAAAAAATATCTATTTATTGTATTAATCTTTCAATTTTTTTCAATTTCACCCATATATTAGATTTGTCCATTAAATCCCGTAAAAATTCTAAAAAAAAAATATTACAACTTTGAGCTGGCCCTACTGCTAACACAATATTTGTGGGCCGATCTTGCCAATTGCTATGGCATCTAGAAACTAGAGATAAATGTGGTAGTTCGGACTGTAAGGTTCCCATTAATCGAGGAATGACAGATAGGAATTTATAAGGAGATGCAATGGAAACAGCCAGCATATATGTATCATCACCTGCTGAATGGCAGATGGGGTTTTATAAGGAGATGCAATGGAAACAGCCAGCATATATATATGTATCAACACCTGCTAAACAGAAAGAGAGAAGGAGAAGAGGGAAATGGATTCCAAGACAGCAGTAGCTGATAAGCCTCATGCAGTTTGTATTCCAGGCCCAGTTCAAAGCCACATAAAGGCCATGCTCAAATTTTCAAAGCTTCTCTATCATAAAGGTTTCCACATAACCTTTGTGAACACTGAGTTTAACCACCAACGTTTTCTGAAATCTGGAGGTCCCAACTCTTTGGATGGCTTGCCTGACTTCCAATTCAGAACCATTCCAGACGGTCTCCCTCCATCTGATTCAAATGCCACCCAAGACATCCCTTCTCTTTGTGATTCTGCTATGAAAAGATTCTTAGCTCCATTTTCTGACTTTCTTGTGAAACTCAACGTTGCAACTTCCAACAATCCTCCTGTGACTTGTATTATCTCAGATGGTTTCAATGCATTCACTGTCACAGCAGCTCAAGAACTCAGAATCCCTGTTGTAATGTTCTTCCCTATCCCTGCTTGCAGCTTAATGAGTACTATGCAGTTTCGTCCTCTCAGAGACAAAGGCCTCACTCCACTTAAAGGTGTAGAAAAAAAGGCAATGTACACCCTACTGAAATCATGTAATATTGTGATTAATTGCATAGTTTCAACCTTAAATCTATTGCTTTTTTGCAGATGAGAGCTATCTAACAAATGGGTATCTGGACACAGTTATAGATTGGATTCCAGGTATGAACCACATCCGTCTGAGGGATCTCCCAAGCTTCGTTCGAACTACAGATCCAAATGATGTTTTGTTCAAGTTTGCCGTTGACGCGGCAGACACTGCTCTTAAAGCTTCGGGAGTAATTATTCACACATTTGATGCGTTAGAGCAAGAGGTTTTGGATGCTCTCTCCCCCATGTTTCCTCGCGTATATTCCATTGGCCCTCTCCAACTACTTCTCAATCGCTTACCCAATGACCCTCTGAAGTCAATTGAGTACAGTCTATGGAAAGAAGAAACTGAGTGTATCCATTGGCTTGACACTAAGGCACCCAACTCAGTGATGTATGTAAACTTTGGCAGCATAGCTGCCATGACACAACCTCAGCTGATTGAATTTGGTTGGGGACTTGCAAATAGCAAGCACCCATTTTTGTGGATAATCAGGCCTGATTTAGTTGTGGGTGAATCAGCGATTTTGCCACCTGAGTTCATGGTGGAAACAAAAGACAGAGGTCTAATCGCCGGTTGGTGCCCTCAAGAGGAAGTGTTGAACCACCCATCAATTGGTGGGTTCTTAACGCATTGTGGGTGGAATTCAATCGCTGAAAGTGTATGCGCGGGAGTGCCTATGCTTTGTTGGCCCTTCTTTGCGGATCAGCAAATGAACTGCAGGTATACTTGCAACCAATGGGGCATTGGCATGGAGATTAATAATGGCGCCGACAGAGAGGAAGTAGGAAAGCTTGTGAGAGAGTTGATGGAAGGAGACATGGGTAAGAAGATGAAGAAAAAGGTCTTGGAGTGGAAAGACTTGGCCGAAGAGGCCACGGGTCCAAATGGTTCTTCTTCCATCAACTTGAACAATTTGGTGAATGAAGTGCTTTTAACAAGAGGCTAGATATGTATTGGAAGCAAGTGATAATAATTACAATAAAAGTGTTGTAATAAATGTATGCTGTTATTTTTGTTTAATTTATTTATATTAATATACTTCAAATTGGACCTGTTATTACTCTTTCTCCACCATACTGCAGGCTGATTATCAAATCAAATGGAGTATTTCCTATGACTAACAAGTTAACAATTCATTTGGTGTAATAACCCGGATCCTCTTTTGAGAGTAGAACAGTCAATTGTTATCTATGAGAATAGATTAAAAAAAAATATTATATTTAATATCTTATTATTTTATTAAATAATCGCTTTTATATTTACTGAATACCTGCTTTTATATTAAATACCCACTTCTATATTTTATTGAATATCTGCTTTTATATTTATTAATTTCATATCAATATTGAATGTCTCTTTATACTTAGTATTTTATATTAATATAATAGGTAATCAAAACAAAAAAAAAAAGCCCTCCATCCGATTATGTAAACCAAATCTAAAATAGATTTTCTTTACATTTGTAAACAATAAAACTTTAACTGTGGAGTTGCACTGTTCACACACGTGTATCTTTATTTTATTGTTTCTTTCCGCCGTCTTCTTTTTTTTCTTTCAGCTTTCTTTTTCTTTGTGTCTCCGCGTCTCTCTGTGTCGTCGTCTCCTACCCCTTCCTCCTCTCCCAAATCTCACAAACCTTAATAAACTTACTCGCAAGGCCGTCCTCCAAATTCCCATGTCTCTCACCAAATCCTCCGACACCCGACCCACCCACCACCACCTCCAAATCCTCAGCGACGGTGTTGATTTCCCCGATGGACTTGGGCTCCCAATACTGGGGTGATAGAGGAAGAGAATGAAAGTTTGATTTTTGGGGCTTTTTCTAACATCAATTGGGAGTGTTGGAAACAGAGATGCGGTGGAGATGGGTTTTTTAAAAAATAAAAAATAAAAGTTAATAATTTAAAAATGCTTATTTTAATAAAATAGAGATAAATTTAGATAATTGGATAAATGAAGCATTTTAAAACCCATTAGCTAAACTAGATAAAGTGAATTTTGGTTAGCTATTTTAGATTGAAATTTAGACGATCCACTATGAATTCTCGTGAGTAGGGGTGGGCAAATTATCCGCCTACCGCCTACCGACTACCGACCGCTTACCGAACCGAACCGCCATCAACCGCATACCGACTCTACCGACTAATTTTCGATTTGATAGTCGGTATAAAATTTTGTTTCAAAAGCCAGTTCAACGACTGATCCGAACCGAACCGTCTTTTAAGCGGTAACCGAACTGAACCGAACCGCCTTTTATTTCGACCGATTAACCAAACCGACATAAAACGAAATGACGTTGTTTTAGTAAGAATGAAACGTTTGATCGTTTTCTTTTTTCTTTTTCTTTTTTTCCTTTAAAAAATCAAAACGACGTCGTTTCATTACCCGTATTAACTGAATGTTAACCGATTTAACCGACCGCCTATTAACCACTTAACCGAAATAAATTCACCGACTGCATTCCGACAAAAGTCGGTTAACCGACCGAATTAACCGACTTAACCGCCTATCGAACCAATGCCCACCCCTACTCGTGAGAAAAACCCTAACCCTATAAATAGTTAAATGCCCCTCTTAGCCGTCACTCTCATTCCTCACCTCATAAAATATTTTTCCTACCAGCCGCCTCTTCATTGTTGCACACAGGGACACTGCAGGTAATATTCTGGTCTCTTTTCTTTTCTCTTCTATTGTTGGAGCACCGTAGCAGGCCTTTCGCTTTATTTCTTTTATTTTGTTCTCTTCTATCTGTTAAAAATCGAGGACATGTTCGTCTGTTTGTTTGGATTTCCTTCTTTTACTCCTTCAATGTATGGACGTGAGTCTGTGACCCCCTGGTTGCCGTCCTTTTTCTCTCTTTCACTAAATTGGTAGGACCACAAGCTTGACTTTCATTGTCTATTTTACTTTAGTCGTCCTTGTTTCTAAGAGCACTCACATTGGATCGTGTATATTTCAATCTAAAATAGCTAATCAAAATTCATTTTATCTAGTTTAACTAACGGGTTTTAAAATGCACACTCCATCCGATTATTTATTCTTAACTCTATATTCTTATTTTTTTATCTTTCCTACTTTTTATCATTTTATTCTACCAACCAACTTCTAACCAACCAATTGTTTTTCATGGAGACTTCAATTCTTACTGAAACAATGGCATCTTGTTCAATTCATATGAATATCGATCGTTCGAATCCCTTTTTTTTTTTTCTCGATGAATAAACCTTTCATTGAAAAAAACAGCACATTCTACAACCCTCCAGTAAAAAAACTGGATCACGGTTCAACAAATACAACCAACAAACAAAACACTCTTACTGAGCCTGCATCCCAAAAAGGCATGACAGAGGGAGACAACACAAGAACAATCAAATACTGCATTAATCAGCAACCAAATAAAACACAACCAACCAATGGCTAAGATAACAAAGCATGCAGGTTCCATTTATGCACCAGGGGCAGATTTTCTTGGAGATCTTTAAATTGCCCTCTAGCCAAAAGCCTCGAGCGCACTTCCCATTTAATACCAGCCAAGATGGTTTCTTCTGTGTGGGGGGAATTATGGTGCAAAAGAGCATTCCTTTGCCGCCATAAACTTTTCACAGTAGCACCAAGGATCAATTTCCCCATACAAGCCCGAAAACTGTTGCCATGAAGAGACTTTAGACACCAAGCTACTATATTATCCCAATCTAGAGGAACATTGCCAAAAAAGCAATCAGCCATTAGACTAGTCCATATCCACCGACTGAAACTACACCTAAAGAAAAGGTGTTCACGGCTTTCTTGACATCCATAACAGAAAAGGCATAAAGTATTTCCCACATACCCCCAGCCACTCATTTTCTGTTTAGTGACTAAAGCATCATAGAAGACAAGCCACATAATGAAGGAATGCCGAGGAATAGCATTAGGAAACCAAATCAATTTCCACCATCCAACAACTGGCCATTTCTCTCTCAAAAGCTCCCATGTATCTGCACAATTATACTGATCACTCTTAGAATTCCAAATAGGTAGATCAGTAGCCCCAATCTCAACTTCAAACAGCTTACTCTGCACTTCAACAAGTTCATCTGACCTGGCATGAGGCCAGAACCAACTGCCATTCTTGATGATGACATCAAGTTTGGCCTGCATCTCGATTGCTCCATCTCCCTCCCTCCCCCCCTCCAATTACTGTTTCTCTTTCAGATTCACTGATTATCATCCTCTTTGTTTTGATATTGGTGTCCTTAACCCAAATTTTAAAAGAGCATATATGGTAGCTGCACCTATCTAAAATGGAATGATTTCACTTTTCTTTTTTTCTTTTTCTTATCACTGTTCCAAGGGTTCCTTTTACTAGTTATACATGACAACAACAATTTGCCAACAACATGCACCATTGAAAGATGTATCAAACTGATCTAAATTGCTTTACTGCCATTGTTATGATCTTTATATGACAATCTTTTACTCGGGGAAAAAAAAATTTATTACTCATTGATTGATCTATTCTGTCCAATCATAACCAGCTGCAGATAAAAGATCTGCTGAATTCCTAATACAAGGACAATATATATTGGCCAACAGCCATATTATGCTCTTCTATTTCTCAGAACAAGAAATAGACAGTAAAATAACCTCATCATAAAGAAAAGGTGAAAAGGTTGGGAGTAGTTGTCATTGCCTTATTGATTTTACACCCATCGCGAATTCTCAAAGGAAAGTTAAAAAAAAAAAAAAAGGAAAGAAAGAAAGATGGTGAAATTGGATCGTGGGCGACGTGGGGGCGTTGGAGTGTGGAAATGGAAGGAAATGATTAAATAAGCATGAACAGAGGAAAATTCTGGAACAAAGCAACGAAAATTGGACAACCTCCTAATTCAGAAATATTAAGAACCAAAAAATTAAACAAACACGCATATCTCTATTATTTGAACAAATCATAGAAACCCAACAAATCATTTACCCATCAAACTTAACCCATGAAGAACTCATTGAAGCTAAATATGTTCTCAAGCACTAAAACTCATCGATGATTCACAAGAGCATACTCAAAATTACTATTAGAACAAGCAAACTCAATCCAAATATCAAAGAGCAAATCAAAAACCCCTCTAAAATTTTGGCCACCAGCATATACATCCAACGAAATCAACACCCAAATTCAACTAAAATTTAAAATTAATTAACATTAAGAGTATGGACCCATCATAACAAAAATTTCACAAGGGAAGAAAAACGAAGAATCTTACCTAGCTAGCTTTGTCCTTTCACCTTCTTCTTCTTCCCAGACTCTTGGCTCTCTCTCCCTCTCTCTCTCTCTCTCTCTCTCTCTGGTGCGATGGGAAGCAGGGGCCGGGAAAGGGATGGGTTGTGCGGCTAAGAACAAAGTTCACGAACTAGACGATTTCGTCACGAGTCCTGGATGAAAACAGAGAAGAGAGACCATAAATCGAGTGAGAGAGAGAGAGAGAGAGAGAGAGAGAGAGGGAGAAGACCTTGAGAGATAGAGAGAAGATGAGGGAAAGAGCAGACCTTGAGAGACAGAGACGCAGACGAGAGAAAGCAGCGGGAGAGGAGAGGAAAAGTAAAAGGTAGAGGGAAAAGGAAAATGAAAAAGAAAAACAAGCAACAGACCTTGAGAGACAGAGACGCAGACGAGAGAAAGCATCTGGAGAGGAGAGGAAAAGGAAAAGGAAAATGAAAAAGAAAAACAAACAACCCATCCGTCAGTTTCGCGCCAAAAGAAAAAAAAAAAAAAAAAAAGATGTATAAACAGTGTAACGCTACCTCACAACTGGAGCTTGTATGTATTCCGGCGTTAGGATGCATAATCCGATGGAAGACGTTTTTGGGTTTTTTTCTATCTATTTTAGCTTAAAGTACAGGGATGGCTAACCGAGTGTGTTACTGTGTGTGTGCGCTCTGATGCATTCTTCTCTTTTCTTTAAATTTTATTTTCTTCCTCTTTTCTCCTGTCCAAAGGCAATTATGACTTGTCCTTTTCACCCTTTTCCTTTTATTTTTATTTCTATTCTCTGTTTCTTGTATGATTTCCGTAGCTTGAGTTGTCTTTCTCATTTATTTTTGGCTCTTTTCGTTTCCTTCTATTTACGGTGGTAGACTAATGATTTACCATCATTCAAAAATTTTACTTTTTATTTTATTATTTTTTAGGTATTTGAGAATCATTACTCTTTGCGGTAACATAGATTATTTGTGTTTTCTTGTTCCATACCGGAACAGGTCCTTTGTCCATTGGCTGTTTATACTCTTTTCTTTTCTATGGACCATCGGCAGCGTAGCATCTTGCATTTATTTCTTGTATTGAACAAGGTCCTTATCTTTCCTCTCTAGTCATTTTCTCTCTTTTGCTTCTTTTCCATTGGTGGTCCTCTGGATAACCATGAACAATGTCTTCTTCTTCTTTTTTCTTCTTTTTTTCTTTTTTATGCAATATGTGGGTTTCTTTTTATCAATCTTGTTTTTCTTTTGGTTAGTCATGGGAGATATTATTTTTAGCCCCGTGTTCATTGGTTTTATCCTTTTGTTACCTTACTCTTGGACCTTATAAATTCTCCCATTCTATTCATAATAAGTCTTCTCATGCCATGTTTCTATCATTCCAGTGATTTTAATTAATTTGTATCTGTTCCACGGAGTTATAAAAAAAAAAAAAAAAAAAAAAAAAGAATTTTAATACAAGGGTTTTGAAAGTTCTTGTAAATTGTTTAAAAATCACGGATCATTTTTATATATTATTTTGATTAGAGGTATAGTTTGTGATACAGGAATTTAATAATTCTATGATTATAAAAGAAAATGTTTTTATGACAATTGCCTTTATTGAGTCGTATTTTTAATATCAATAGAAGAAAATGTGTTATTGCTTAATTAATGATTTAAATATTATTCGGTTAATGTCGTAAAGATACACATCGAGAATTCATTCTCAGTAGGCTAACGAGACGAACCCTAGTGATGTCAGTGTGTCGTCTATTGGCTAACTTGTGGTATTTTAATTTATTTAAACCTGTATCAGGTAACTAGCTAGCTGTCGAGATATTTATTAGCAGCAATAAGAGATGTAAGGGATCCTCTACTCATTCTAAAATTGTTATTTTCATCCCTTATTTTAGCATACTTGTGAATAATCGTTTTATTTATGTATTGCAAACTTACCTTACGTGCA
This sequence comes from Alnus rubra, assembly GCA_028654335.1. Classification (NCBI taxonomy): domain Eukaryota; kingdom Viridiplantae; phylum Streptophyta; class Magnoliopsida; order Fagales; family Betulaceae; genus Alnus; species Alnus rubra. Next base: position 18,656 of record JAJPGS010000197.1, on the reverse strand, counting down.
TAAAAGATTTCTAAAGGATTTTTGAAATGAAAGGTTGTTTTGTGGAAAATGGATATCTTTGAAATCTGAAATTTGTTGAGAAAAATATTAGTGAAATACATTCCAATATAGTAAATTGTTAAAAGTTCCCGATATGGGGAAATCACTATTTTTATAAAGTGATGAAAAGAGAAGCGTATAATTATAAAACTCTCATACACGTTGCCTCAAGACATATAAGAAAAGTGAAAGAATGAGAAGTTTTGTGAAATAAGGGCACGTGTGTGGATGAGACTATTTTGGCTCCATAGATATTCGCAGAGGTTTAAGCTCGGTACCGTTGCTTGAAATGGAAGCGCACCCGCTGAAGGACGTTGAGAATGTGGTAATCCGTCTCTAGGTCATGCTAAGTGCACTTTAATTAATTAGCTGACGGGGCAGGCCTGCGCCCACAATTACCTGCCATGGTCACAGCAAAGACCGCGCAACCCTAAGTACGTAGAGCGTAATAGCGTACACTAGCCCTAAATATGAGAAGTTTTATTTATCAATCGTTTTATGGTTGAAGGTTACCTTACTGAGCATTTCTCGCTCACCGTTATTTTGTTTTTTGTTTTCAGGTTATAAGCAGAGAGACCTAGGCGGCCGGAATGAGATCTAGGCTAGCGTTAGGATATTGCATTTCATTTATCTTAATAAGTGCACCGGCACAATAAATTTAGTTTTACTTTGAATTTTCATTTATTGTATCGAACATAATTATTCTTTTTGAAATACTCGTTTCCGTATTTGTTAAAACTCTGAGTTTAAAATTATTTTTCTGATAATTTATTTAATTCAACATATTAGATAGGTTATCTAGCAAACCTTATAAATCTTTGCGACTTTGTATAAATAGATGAACCTAACCCTATCAGTTTGGAGGCGTTACATTTTGTCTATTAGAAGGAATCTCTACAATTTCTAAAAGAAAATTATAGTAAACGATGATATGTACCTTTTTTTTTTTGAGTGGGATATAAAAGAAAACATGCTAGGAAAAAAAAAAAAGATACAAAAGAAAACAAACAAAACTAGGACCCAACAGAAGAGAATGCAAGAGAGACCAACAAAGATGCTATGGGCTTTTGCAATAAACCAGACTCAAGAAGGGAGAGTAGCTGCGGAAGGGGGAGAATTTGGAAATGGGGCAGGGGCCCGATTCAAACATTTTCTTTTGTTATATATTAGATTCATTTCATAGTTCTCTTTTGGTATTAGCTATGACAAACTTACTCTACATCTAGATTGTCGCTTTATTTTAAGTAACGATTTAGTTGATTATGATGTAAGATCTCTACTTATGAGGGAATTCGGCTACTATGCTGTAAAATAAAACAATAGCATATCTACGGTTAAAAATGGACGCCGCTTGAGATTAAATGGGAGAGACTTTAAAGCAAACGCTTTATCTGTTGTAACTATGACTAAAGATCCGTTTGAATTTGTAGTTTTAAAATGTGCGATTTAAAAACATAATTTTTAAAAATACAGTTAAGCGATTGGTAAAATAGTGATTTGACCTCTAAAATTGTAGTTTATCCTTTAAAAACGCACCCATTTACTTGCAATTTGAAAACACAAATTTTTTACGTTTCCAAATTTCAATTTTGTAAAAACGCATTTATGAACTATACATTTTTCATAATTTTATTTAAAATCACACTTATATCAAATCGGTGTGAATTTAAAGACCAAACATGAATTCATTAGAAGAGACACTATTAAAATTACATATAGACCCAAATAAACTAATAATGAATCACACGTAATAACAGTAATTTACATATAATTCTCATCCTAATTATATGGGCTCCACTCTCACAATACCTGAGAACTTGTCTTTAATTTCCTTAAAAATGACAATTTAATTTCACATCAGCACATAACCGAGTATAGCCCTTAAAACGAGTTTTCTATAAAACATTTTCTATTATTCTCATTTATATTGGGCAAATGAAACTAAAATCAAATATTTTTTCCATGTTGTTACCGTGCACAATGATAATGAACAATAAGGAATCGAGAAGGAAAAAAACAAAAGAAAAACAAGACAAGATTTACGTAGTTCGACAATTTATCTACGTCCACACGAGTACAACTATATTCAATAATATGATTTAGAGTTACAGAATAACATATTTATAACAAAACTATAATGTATTGACATATATGACAAACTCCAAAATATCATAGTACTCTCGTATTACTTTTTATGCCCAAGAGAATATGAGTCACTTGCTCTAATTTATAAAATTAAAGCATCCAAAGCCCTAAATCTATCCATCATCCTTATCAAAATCAGATAACTAGATATATAAACCCATTATCAAACAACAAATTTATGGCTATGCCATAGCAAATGACAACACGAAGAAAAAGAATCGCCAAAATATATATATATATACACAAACGAAGCATCGAAGAGATTCTCTCAAGTTACACTCTCGATCCGTCCATTGCTACGACGCTTTATTGGGCGTTTGAAAGTGTTCAATTCTCTGAAGAAGAAAAAGAAGTTTGAGAAAGAAAACCCTAACAGAACCTCGTCGTATCAAATGACATTTGTGTGCAAATGTTTGTATGCCCTGTCCCTCCGGTGCAGAAAATTTGATGAAAGAGAAATGTTGGACATCTTAAATTATTTTTTTAAAAGTTGGTTTTCAAATGATGTGTCACAATTCTATAAAATCGATTGTGATACATTTTTCAAAATGATAAATACATAAAATTGTGACACATAATTTAAAAATTATCTTTTAGAAAGAAAAAAAAATAAAATAAAAAATGAAATGTTCAGTATTAACCTAACCTAGCTAGCTCCCCACCTCCTACAGCGGCACAGCCTGGAAATGGGGCCCGTCGACCTGTAATTACACGTACAGCCTGGAAATGGGGCCCGACCTTTGATGAAAACCTAGTTCCCTCCTCACACAGCCACAAGTCCTGTCCATCTTTCCCCGCTTGAAGGCATGAGTGAGGCACATCGTGCTATGTATCATGTATGTGGTTGCGGTATTCACAAAGAACCCCCCAAAGTCGGTAAAAAATTATGAGAGGAATAACAAATTATAAAGATGGTAAAGACTTATGTTATTTACCGACTAAAATGAACTCCCTTTTACTGGGCACGTTTGGTTGGAGAATGTTCTCTCAAATTTTTTTTTTTTTTAATAGGCCTCTAAATATTAGGATGGGCCTCTGATTGCCTGGAGCCTCGTCAAGTGCTACCATTGAAAAATTGGTTGCTCAAGATAAGATGTCATATTTATAATTTTTCATGTTATTTGATATAAAAAAAAAAAAAAAGGCATAAATTTACAAAAATTGAGAATTTTAAATTTTTTTAAAATTGTAAAAATCTTAATCCGTAAAAGATGTTTATATATATATATATAATTTACATCTTATCTTGAGCAACCAATTTTTCAATGGTGGGTAGCACTTGACGAGGCTCCAGGCAATCAGAAATGGCTACAAGAAGAATGACAGGTGGAAAGATTTGTGCATGTACAGGCGTGCAGCCATAATTAGCACAAGGATAGTGACTGTCTGAATCCGAAGCTGAGAGCCAGTCGACAAAACTCATTGAATGGACCTGTGGCATTCACTCCTTTCAATCTTGTGTTTTTTTCTACGCAATAAAAATTCCAATTAACTGTCCTTTAATATCTCATTCATGATTCACCAAAACGCTCAGGAATATATATATAAGATTCATCACCTCAAAACATGAGGGGAAGCCTAAGGAGTCCTGGTTGGTTCTCACCAGCTAGGAGTTCTGTTAGTCGTTCCTGGCTCGGTCAAGATCCTAGTTTTGTCTAGTTGTCCTGATTAGGCCAGAGATGGAGGAGTTAGTTGATAAGTTAGGTGGTAGTATGAGATTACTGGAGGAGAGATGACGAGTATTCTAATTATAGAAGATGACACGGTGGATTTGAGAATGAAAAGTGGTTGCTGTCTGATAGGGCGTATTATGTCTGAAAGAAGGATCCGAAAGGAGGCTTTTAGGGCGTTTATGGCTCGTCTGTGGAAAACGTCAAGAAATGTGGCTTTTAAGGAGTTACATGACAATATTTGGCTAATTGAGTTCTCCACAAAAGCTGACAAAAGGAGAGTTCAGAAGGGATGTCCTTGGTTGTTTGATAGGAATGTTTGGTTCTTAAGGATGTGGAGGAGAGCATTCCGCCAGTTCAAATGAATTTCTCAAAGTCTCCGTTCTGGATACAGGTGCATGATATACCCCTTATTTGTATGAACAGAGAAGTGAGGTATAAGATTGGAGGAACTATTGGAAGAGTAGAGGAAGTGGACGTCATTGGAGAAGGATTAGGTTGGGGAAGGTGTCTTCGGATCCGGGTGTATTTAGATATTACCAAGCCTCTTGAAAGAGGCCGAGCTCTTAGCCTCAATGGGAAGATGGTTTGGGTAAATTTCATATATGAAAAGCTCCCACATTTCTGTTTCAACTATGGTCGTATTTTCCACAACCAATCGTTGTGCAGTGAGAGCATGAGGTCTAAACAGACTGCTGAGTCTTCTCCAAAGCAATGGGGTACTTGGCTCCGGGCAGAGGACATGCGAACATCACAGGGAAGTTTTTGGTATGGAAGGAGGCGGGCTGGAAGCTCATTTGGCGGTGGTGCGGCTAATCAGGGGGGGGGGAGCTACAGGAGACGGCTTCGCATTTGAATCGCCGATAGATGGAGGTAGGGAAGTCATTTCGGATCTCCCAAGTACGGACTCTAACAAGGAAGGTTGTGCACTAGCCTCGGGAACAGCAACGTAAAGCAAATCCTGCGAACCATTTTGGGGAAAGAGGTGTGGGACACAAAGTCTGCGGAGAAAGGACAGAATCAGAGTCATAACCGGCGATGGGATTTCATGGAATTAATGCACTCTCGAGATCAGGTGGCAAAGTCTGATTATCCTTCGGATGTAGGGGGATGCTGACAAGGAAACTGAGGAAAATCTTTTGGAAGATCACATGGCAGGTCCAAAACAAGATGGACAGAACAGTGGGCCGGGTGAGTTGAATTTGGATATAACTCTCCATGGTGATGGGCCTGAATTGTTGCATGACCCAATGTTGGGCGGTTCTTTTCAACTTTCCAGAGAAAGCAAAATGGGAAAAACCCGTAAGGGGATGGATCTTTCCGTAAATGGAAATGCAGGGTCCGATCTCCATCTTTGGCCCAGGAACCGTTGAAGGTGGGTAAAAGAAATTTTGATGAGGCTGTATCAATTGATGGAGCTGTCCCCACCGGGCAGGTGAAGAAAGGGAGATTGGATGCAGAGGTGTCTTCTATTCTGGCTTGGGCGGAGGCTGGTCACCAGCCCTGCTAGCCACAATGATCCTCCTAAGCTGGAACTGCCGGAACTTGGGCACCTCCGGAAAGTTCGTGATCTTCACCAAATGGTGAAGGAAAGACGGCCCACTTTTGTTTTTCTTATGGAAAATATTTGTTCCAAACAGTATATGGATAACATCAGGAAAAGACTCGGCTTTGATAATTTTTTTGCGGTTGACCCGGTAGGAAGGAGTGGAGGGCTTGCCTTGTTGTGGAACTCGGTGACTAACTTAGAAGTCTATAACTATTCTAGAAGGCACATAAATGTGGTCGTTAAGGATGGGGATAATAATCCTCTTTGGAAGCTCACTGGCTTTTACGGTCATCCAGATTGTGGTAGAAGGGCTGAGTCGTGGGAGCTTCTAAAATTCCTGAAAACTTGTCACCCGGTTCCTTGGCTCTGCGCAGGCGACTTTAGTGAAATTGTGGAGCAGGCGGAAAATGAGGGTTCTAATATTCGCAAGGAATCTCAAATGACAGGCTTTCGGGAAGCTCTCGAATTTTGTCGTTTAGGAGACTTGGGGTTTTCTGGCTCTATGTTTACCTGGAGTAATCGGAGGACAGATGGAACGTTCACTAAGGAAAGGCTCGATCGAGCAATGGCCAACCCGGAGTGGTGTACTATTTTCCCCTCTTTTTCTGTTTTGATTATGGCGGCGAGATCGTCAAATCATAGCCAATTCTTGTCAGTTTTTTCGCCCGCAATATTGAGAGGCAGGGTCAAGGTTCGTTCAGTAGCGGTTTTAAGTTTGAAGCTAGCTGGGCGAATGATGTTGAATGCGGGGAAGTTATAAGTTCGGCTTGGAATAATGATATCAATGATGTTGTTCCTTCTGATGGGATTCAAATGAGACTTTCTGCCTGCCAAAGGGCCCTGTTGACTTGGAGTAGGCAGAAATATGGCAAGGTAGAGGACAATATCAAGAGGAAATCTGTTCAGTTGGCTGCTCTCCAAATAAATGAGTCTCCTGCTTTGGCAACACAGATTAAAACTCTCCAGCGTGAGATTGATGAATTGCTAGAGTTTGAAGAATTGAAGTGGAAGCAGAGGGCTAAACAGCATTGGCTCAAGCATGGGGACCGGAATACAGCTTTCTTTCACTCATGGGTGCAGCATAGGAGGAAAATTAATCATATCCGAAGCATTGCTGATGAACAGGGCAGAATCTGGAGGAAGAATATGGATATCACTAGGGTTTCTTAAGCTACTATGAGAAGCTTTTCACTACTCAAAGCGCTGGAAATGTGGAGGAATATATAAATTTTGTTGACAACCGAGTCATAAATGATATGAACAACTGGCTTCTCCATAGTTTCTTAGAGGAGGAAGTTCAGAAAGCACTCTTTCAGATGCATCCCCTTAAGTCCCCTGGGCCGGATGGCTACCCTGCTGTCTTCTATCAAAAAAATTGGAGTACGGTGGGCAGAGACGTGTGCAAAGCTGTGCTGTTTTATCTCAATGGTGGACAGCTTGATGAGGGGTTAAATACAACCAATATTGTTCTAATCCCAAAGGTAAACTCCCCTTCTAAGCTTGCTGATTATAGACCTATTAGCTTGTGTAATGTGTTGTATTAATTGATTTCTAAAGTTTTAGCTAACCGGTTAAAGCTTATTCTTCCCCAAATTATTTATTCGGAGCAAAGTGCGTTTGTTTCGGGTCGGTTGATCACTGATAATGTCTTAGTGGCTTTCGAGACTCTCCATACTATGGCTACTAGATTATCAGGGAAGGAGGGTTTATGGCTTTAAAACTTGACATGAGTAAAGCCTACGATAGGATGGAGTGGGATTTTTTGGAGTCTATGCTTCGGAAGCTTGGGTTTGCATAACGGTGGATCAATCTTTTGATAATGTGTGTCCGGACTGTGACTTATTCTATTCTCATCAACGGCAGACCTTATGGGAGGATTGTTCCTTCTCACGGGTTGAGACAAGGCGATCCATTATCCCCATTTATCCTATGTGCTGAGGCCCTTAGCTCTTTAATTCGTAACTCTGAACGGGTTGGTGGGATTACAGGAGTCCCTATTTCCAGGGGAGGAACTCAGATTCATCATTTATTTTTCGTTGATGACAGTCTTTTATTTTGTAAAGCTAATTTGAGAGAATGGAGACATATTGAAGAAATTTTAGAGCTTTACGAAATGGCTTCAGGCCAGAAAATCAATAGGGAAAATACATCCATTTTCTTTTGTAAAAATACTTCTCCTGAGGCTAAAGAAGAGATTCTGTCAGTGGTAGGGGCTGATCATGTTCAACAATTTGAGCGGTATCTAGGCCTCCCAGCTTTAATTGGGCGGTCTAGGGTTTCTTCCTTTAACTACATCAAAGGACGAATTTGGGCCAAGCTAAATGGTTGGAAGAAGAAATTCCTTACGCATGTTGGGAAGGAAATTTTGCTGAAGGCAGTGATTCAAGCGATCCCGACGTACACGATGAGTGTCTTTCGCCTACCAAAAACTCTAACCAGAGAGATTAATTCATTGATGGGTAATTTTGGTGGAGCTTCAAGGAAAATATCAATAAAATTGCATGGATGTCATGGAAAAGGCTGGGTCGAAGCAAGGACTTTGGGGCTTAGGCTACAGAGATCTTGATTGTTTCAATATGGCCATGTTAGCTAAACAATGCTGGAGGTTATTAAAGTGGCCTGACTCCTTGGCAGCACGTGTTTGTGTGAAAATACTACCCTGGTGTGGATTTTATGGAGTCCAATTTAAGAAAGAAGCCCTCATTTGCTTGGAGGAGTATTTGGCAAGCTAAATCCCTTCTTCAAGAAGGTCTCATGTGAGGGTGGGGAATGGCTCTAGGATTAAATTGTGGATGATAAGTGGATTCCAGCTACTCCCCATAAAGTTCTAGACCCCGTTCGGATCCTTTCAAGGGATGCGAGAGTAGCAGATATTATCAATCAGGAAGCCAACTGGTGGGACATACCCCTTATTGAGAAAAATTTTTCAGGGGAGACCGTGGAGAAGATTTGCAGTATCCCTATTAGCCTCGGTCTCAGGAGGACAAATTAATCTGGGCTGGGACTAACAATGGCAGGTTTTCGATTCGTAGTGCCTATCATCTTGAAGTTGAAAGGAGGAATCGGGATAATTGGAGTACTTCATCTCTGCCTTTTGCGGTTCCCACCTGGCGTCGCTTATGGAAACTAAACCTTCCTCGTTTTATCTTGTTATTCCTATGGAGAGCATGTAATGATATTCTCCCTACAAAAACAACCTCTACAAGAGAAAGGTGGTTACTGACCAGTTATGCCCGATGTGCGGCTCTGAGGCAGAATCCAACAGTCATGTTCAATGGAGGTGTGACTCTGCTCGGGCGGTGTGGGGCTGTTGCCGGGGACCCATACAAAAGAGCTCGGTGGAGGCGGAAGATTTCTTCGACATTTTCACCTTCCTCTGTGCTAGATTGGAGGATGAGGAGTTGGAGCTTTTTGCCACTATCGCCCATAAAATTTGGTCCCGTCGTAACAGGGTGGTTTTTGGGGGTGCAGTGTTGCCCCCTACCATCCTGATAAAAGAGGCTACAGAGTTTGTTGAGGAGTTTAGGAAATCTCAAGAAGCTACTGTAGTTCAAGGGTATGGGGGTCAGATCTCTCACGGCAGGTGGATTAAACCAGCGGAGAATAGCATTAAAATTAACTGGGATGCAGCGTTGGATAGCCGGAAGAAGATTATGGGTATGGGGATTGTAGCTAGGGATTGTCATGGGGAAGTGAAGGCAGCCATGTGTGACATCATCCCTTATATCAGGGATTCAACTGCAGCAGAAGCCATTGCAGCCCGTCGAGCAGTGCAATTTGGATGCGATATGGGGTTCGACTCGATTGAGCTGAAGGGTGATGCTCGTGAGATCATATTGGCTTTGGGGAATTTTGTGGAGGCTGATTCCATATATGGGAATACGGTGCTGGAGGCAAGGCAGAGGCTGGAGAGTTTTCACTCTTGGAGAATCTCACACGTGAGGCGAGAGGGAATATGGCTGCTCACTTACTGGCTAAGTTTGCTGTCTCTCAGCCGTCCCAGTGTGTGTGGTTTAATTATTGTCCCAGTGTGTTGGTGAATGTTGTTAATGTGGAACTTATTTAATGGAAATCAAACATTTCCCTTTAAAAAAAAAAAAATCTGACTCGCATTCCGAAAGTCACAATAATAATAAAACGTTAAATTTATATATATATATATAAGCGGACGTTAGAAGAAGCAACACCTCTTCTTCTCTGTGGAAGGAAGGAAGGGAAGGAAAAATGAGATATTCGCAACCAACAAGTGTTGGTATCCCGTGGTCCAAGCCCTTTAGCCAGCAACATTCTGTCTAATTACAGCCAAAGTAATAATGTTGATGGATGAACATTGACATGATCAAAAGAACAAAAGAGTAAAACAAAAGCCATACAAAATTCTGGTCTTGATCTGGATCGTGAACCTTATTGAATTAGAGGTAGTCCGTCGTCAAAATTCTTGGAATAGTTGTAGGAATCATACCTGTAGGTTTGAGGAATCCCGACATGGCCAGAGCCGACAAGCTTTCTGATCTCATACCTGACCTTGTAGAAAACATGTCTCCAGCTTCCTCTGTTTTGAGAACCGAGAATCTTGGTTTCTTCCTCGTTCATTTCCAGATATGAAGTGAAAATGGGTTTTCGTGAGAGAACCCATGACCAACCCCAGTCCCACCATTTCCTTATGAAACTGCCTGCGTATTCTCCCATGGATGACACAGACTTGGACTTGCAGAATGCCCACAAAATTGCAGGGGAAGACACGGGCTGGATCTTGGAGTGATGGAACAGAGTGGGTGACCAAGAAAGAAGACGACAACGTGGCCATTGTCAATAAGGATACTTTTATTTTTTTATTTTTGTTTGAGAATCAATTAACAACAAAAGGGAAAAAGTGGAAGAAAAAGTGTTAAACAGCATATGAGGCGCACGTGACTTGTTGCCCGTCCAAGTTAACGGGTCTAATTGACGGAAGGGGAGAAAATGAGCAAAATGGTAGTTGAATGCTCTCTTATGGTCGATGTGGTAGTTCATGAGGACATGTTGATAGAGGGTGATAATTCATAAGGGCAAAAGGTAATTTTTCCAATTTATTTTCTATTGGGTTCACATTGCTCTTTAGACGGTCCACAATATGCGTCTTCCTTGGATAAAGTCCACAGCATCGTGGGTACAAGTGTCTCCATAAACCCACAAGACGTGTCTATATTGCAAGAAACATGGTCTTTGATGAGGACCTTTTTCTGTTTACAGCTACAAAATCCTCTAATTTTTCTTGTTCGCAGGTACCCACTGATTCACAACTGATTCTTCCACAAGACATCCGTGTTTTCTCACACACGGAGACCTCTGAGATGCACCTTGCACCAAGTGATTCAGCTCACCCAGAAGCTTCCTCTCCAAATATTGACACTCAAGCAATGTGTCACAAATTCAGGTGAACATCGATTTATCTCAAGTTCACTTGCTCAAATACTGTCGTGTCCCACTTCAAATGAACTTCCTACTGCAGCAACAGGTCCAAATTTAAATGAAGTCCAACTTATCTCAAGGCCACATGCTTGAATGACATATCCTATTTCAAGTGAACAACCCGTAATATCCAGGCCACCAACCTCATCAAATTAAATCAATCACATGCCAATGTTAACTCGGTCCAAAAATAAAATTTCCAAGCCTACACGTTAGTATGCTGATTTCATTACACGTACTTCACCACATGCTCTTCTTATTACCACAGAACCGGGGGATAAATAGCCTACCTGCTATTCTGAAGCAACACGGTTTCCTGAATGGCGAGCAACAATGAACTTGGAATTTACTGCCCACATGCACAATGGCACTTGGAATCTTGTACCACTGCGATTAACAATGAATACAATGAATTTAGTGGGGTGCAAATGGGTATTCAAAATAAAAAGAAAATCTGATGGCTCCATAGATCGATATAAGGCTCGTTCAGTCGCCAAGGGTTTCATCAACAACCCGATATTTATTTTGATGAGACCTATAGACCAGTGGTAAAACCAACCACCATCCGCATGGTTCTTTCTCTTGTAGTGACTCACAATTGGCCATTCGCCAATTAGATGTACAAAACGCATTTTTATATGGAGATTTAGAAGAAAATGTCTACATGAGTCGGCCGCCAGGATTTGTCAACCCCTTGTATCCAAATCATGTGTGTTGTGAGTTTTAAAGAGTACTCGCAAGCGCACGAATCGTTTGCAATATAGTGTGTGCAAGTGCGAGGTTGAATCCACAGGAAAATGGTCAAAAATCAGTGTCTTGCTTAATCAACCTCATTCTAACCTAGTTCCAAAAGTTTGAGGGTTAAACATGCACCAAAAATGCTAAGTTAAAGAGGAAGAAATGAAATATGTAAAAAGGGACTAAGGCTAGGGAATTCACCAAACCAAATCCAACAACTCACACTCTTGGTTTCCACTTGAACACCCAAAGTACATTAAGCTTAGGGTGTCATTCAAGTTTCTCAACCATAAATCTTAGAACCATTAAATGAATCAAACTCAAAGATAAATCACAAAGAGTACCCATTTAAAATCAAATCATCCATTGTATCCATTCAAAGAATAAATCACAATGGATATCGTCTTTCAAACCGATAAAACAATGTATCCATCGGTTGAAACACATCAAATATCCTATCTCTACCACCAACCACATTCATTGCAAAAAATAAAGCATTAAATGAATGGAACTTGAACAGCATAATGATATAACATTAAATGTGCAAGTAGTACTACAAGAGTGTGAGTGTCATCAATGGAGAGGTTTCATCTTCAACCTTAGTTGAGAGTTCTAGCCTCCATGACTAAGAACGCCACAAAAACTTGAAGAACAAACATGAAAATAGAAGAAAAGTTTTACAAAGACAAATGTCTAAAGAAAAGATTTATTGAAATAAACTACAAAATGCACGAAATTAAACCTATCTACTGCTCTCTGAACTCCCTCAACAAGGAGGCATGGCTATGGCTTTATAGAAGGAAATTAGGCTTAGAAACCCATGTAAAATGACTCCTTTAACCCCTCTAGGGTTCCTCTCTTGCTAGAGACAACCAAGGTCACGAAACCAGCGTGTTCTGCGCTCTTCTGCAAAGTAAGTTCTAGGAAATTTTGATCGATCGACTTTTATTCGATCGATCGACTTCGGGCAAAATTTCGATCGATCGACTTTTCAGGACTTCCGAATTCCCAAGCATTTCCACATGAAATTTTGTCATTCCTCTCTTATTGACCTATAAAACACAAAAACTAACAAATCTAAATCAAGGGTCCAAATATACAATATTTGGTACTCATCAAATACCCCCAAACTTACATTTGCTAGTCCCTTAGCAAAACAAAATGAAAAACAAAATCAAAGCATGAACATAAATCCTCTTCGTGGGAGAAACGATTGCATTTAGCATGCAACAAGCCTTTTAAACCCCTAGGACTCCCTAGTGGACGAGTGAAGTCTCGTGAGGGTTTGCCAGAAATGATACCCACAAACATTGAATGATATTATCAATTGAGCAAAAATTCGCATTAAACACATGGTTCACACATCATGAGCATGTTTAACAAAATGAATATCACATCATCATGTTATCAAAAATCGATCGACTCATAGTTGAAAATTGAGACACATGTTCAAAAGTGTAAGGTGTTAATAACATAGAATCATGAGGTTTCAATTTTTCTCAAAGCATGTGTATCCAAAAACTCACAGGAGTTCCATCAGATGAATATAACCAAGGCTTAAATGTGCAATTACTTTTATTCATTATTTTTGTGTCGGCTGTGCAATGCTTGACTCCTTAAGCTTTCTAATTGACCTATGTAACGAGTGTTGGGCCAGTGACTCCCAAACCAGATGGTTTTAGGGCACTAGATGTAAAAACATCCCTAAGGGCTTACTTACTCAAGTCAAAAAGGCTACGAAGTCAAACTAGCCAAACAAACATCCAACTGAAATTCTCATCTTTTTACGCGAACACCCAATGCTTAATGAGGCAAGGGGCCCGGTTACTCAATGAGAAGTCAAATTGGTGATATTATTCTAAGCAATTTTTTTTTTTTTTTTTATTTATTATAATAAGCCAAGGTTTCATCAACAAGTCATCCTACAAATCTCAAGACACAATTTTAATTCAAATCTCATACCCCACAGAAACAATGCTAATGTGCTTGTGATAACAATTTAAACATGTCAAGTCTCTCTAATCCAAAGATGAGTCAAAAGATCTCAGATTTAATGATATGCAAAATTCAACATGTTAAACAAACCAATGAGATGCAAACCATAGTAAGATGTAACCATGCTCAACTAACAATAAGTTTTTTTTTTTTTAAAAACAACAAAACAACAAAAAATAAAAAACAGACAGAAATGTCTACCCCACCCCCAAACTAAAAACACATTGTCCCCAATGTGGCTAGAGATACAATACCGAAGGTGATGCAAGTTGGGCACACTAAGAGAAGCGCTCCCCCAAACTTGAATGGCAGACACTGTCCTGAAAATCAAACAAAAGAAAAAATCAAATGATAGGAAAAATGATGAGGGTTGCCTCCCACAAGCGCTAAGTTTTCAGTCTTCAGCCAGACTTTCCATCCTGACGACAATCACTCCGAGTAACTCGGATCCTCTAAAAGGGTCGTCTCAACCTCCGAGCTCTGTAACTCCAAAAATGGCTTCAGTCGTTGCCCGTTCACCTTGAACGTGCTGCCATTTTTTGGATCCTCAATCTCAATGGCCCATAAGAAAACACTGATCGAACTATGAAAGGGCCTGTCCATCGAGATCGGAGCTTCCCTGGAACAGATGCAGACGTGAATTGTAAAGAAGGACTTTCTGACCGGGCTCAAAAGATCGTCTCAATATGTTCTGGTCGTGAACCTTCTTCATCCGTGCTTTGTACATCCTAGCACATCATAGCATCGTTCCTCAGCTCTTCCAATTCATTGAGTTGGAGCTTCCTCTGTGAGCCAGCCTTTGTGAGATCGAAATTCAGCTGCTTAATGGCCCAGTAGGCTCTGTGCTCCAACTCCACAGGCAGATGGCATGCTTTCCGTACACGATACGGTAAGGTGACATGCCAATCGGTGTCTTGAACGCTGTCCGGTATGCCCATAATGCATCGTTCAAAGAGACCAATCTTTCCTTGACGGGTTCACCGTCTTCTCCAAAATCCTCTTGATCTCTCTGTTTGAAACCTCCACTTGTCCACTCGTCTGAGGGTGATAGGGAGTGGCAACCTTGTGCGTGATGCAATATTTCTTCATCAGCTGCTCGAAGACCCGGTTGCAAATGCTTTCCACCATCACTAATAATTGCTCGAGGAGTACCAAAACGAGCAAATATAGTGTCTTTTAAAAACTGGACCACAACTCTGTGGTCGTTGGTCTTGCAGGCAACGCCTCCACCCATTTGGACACGTAGTCCACTGCAACCAGAATGTACAGATAGCCGAAGGAGAGTGGGAAAGGTCCCATGAAATCAATGCCCACATCAAAATCTCAACAATAAGAATCGGGTTGAGGGGCATCATATTTCGACGTGAAATACTCCCTAGCTTCTGACAGCGCTCGCATGAACACAATAAGTGTGAGCGTCTTGAAAGATGGTAGGCCAGTAAAATCCGCACTGCAAAATCTTTGCAGCGGTCTTCTTGCACTGAAGTGGCCTCCACAGGCATGATCATGACAGAAGGAGATGACACTGATTGGTCAGGCTCGGGAATGCATCTCCTAATGATCTGATCGGGACAATACTTGAACAAGTAAGGATCGTCCCAGAAAAAATTCTTCACCATGGACATAAATTTGGACTTATCTTGCCGCCCCAATGCAAAGGCATTTGACCGGTGACAAGATAGTTCACTATGTCAGCAAACCATGGTGAGTGAGCATGAGCAATATGCATCAACTGCTCATCGGGGAAGGTCTCAGAAATGGGGGGCTTCTTCCGTGAAGTCCACGGTAATCCTCGAGATGATCAGCCACCACGTTTTCGGAACCCTTCTTGTCCCGAATCTCAATGTCGAACTCTTGTAAGAGCAAAATCCACCGGATGAGGCGAGATTTAGCATCCTTTTTGGAAAGATACTTCAATGCCGCGTGATCCGAGTAGATGATGACTTTCGATCCTAGTAGGATCGAAACTTATCCAGCAAAACGACTGCCAGCAGCTCCTTCTCAGTGGTCGAATAATTCAGCTGGGCGTCGTTCAGAGTCGACTTGCATAATAATGACATGTGGGGAAGTTTGTCAATGCGCTGCCCCAACACAGCTCCAACGGCGTAATCTGACGCGTCACACATGATCTCGAAAGGTGTACCCCAGCTGGGGGCCGAATGATGGGTGTGGACGTCAGAATTGCCTTCAAGGCCCCAAATGCCTTCTTGCAGTCCTCATCAAAAATAAAGGGGCCTCCTTCACCAACAGTTTGCACAAGGGCCGGGCGATCTTGCTGAAGTCCTGGATGAATCGCCGATAAAATCCTGCATGGCCCAGAAAAGAGCGAACCTCTTTCACCGTCCGTGGGGGGAAGGTTGGATATCAGATCTACCTTCGCCTTGTCTACCTCTATCCCCCGACGAGAGATGACGTGCCCGAGCACGATTCCTTGTTTACCATAAAATGGCACTTCTCCCAATTGAGCACTAGGTTCTTCTCTTTACACCTCTAAACTAACGTGAGGTGGTGCAAACACTCCTCAAAAGATGACCGAAAACCGAGAAGTCGTCCATAAATACCTCCAGGAAACGCTCCACCATGTCAGAAAAGATGCTGATCATGCACCGCTGAAAAGTAGCGGGTGCATTGCATAAGCCAAAGGGCATGCGTCGGTAGGCGAACGTCCGAACGGACAAGTGAAGGTCGTCTTCTCTTGGTCTTCAGGGTCCACAGGGACCTGGTTATATCCAGAATAACCATCCAAAAAAATAATACTCGTGCCCGGCCAACCGCTCCACCATTTGATCAATGAACGGAAGAGGAAAGTGATCTTTCCTGGTGGCGGTGTTCAGCTTGCGGTAGTCGATGCAGACTCTCCATCCAGACTGTACTCGAGTTGGAACCAACTCGCCTTCCTTGTTCTGCACGACTGACTACAGCTCGCTTGGGCACGACATGAATGGGGCTCACCCATTTGCTGTCAGAGATGGGTAGATGATGCCAGCATCCAACAACTTGATTACTTCTCCTCTGACGACTTCTTGCATGGTGGGTTGAGCCTTCTCTGTGGCTCCCTCGATGGTTTGGTGTCTTCCTCCAAGTGTATCCTGTGCATCACCACCGAGGGGCTGATTCCCTTAATATCTTCAATGGTCCAGCCTATAGCTTCCTTATGCTCTCAAGACATCTAACAACCTCTCCTCCTGAGCAGTGAAGATCTGAAGCTATGATACAGGCAAAGTCTCTGCTGGACCGAGGAACTTATACTTGAGATTGTCCGGTAGGGGCTTAAGTTCCTTCTTTGGAGGCTCAGGTACTGCTGCCTCCTCTTCTTCTTGCTCTCCAGAGGAGCAAACTCCAAAAGCATTTGCTTGCTCAAGTAACATCCAAGTCCAGATCCTCTCCAAACTGAGCAAAGCATGCTCCAGGGGGTCTTTGTGCTTGATTCTTCAATGCTTCCTCATGATCTCCTATCAAGCAGCACTTGATCTCATCGCACTCCCTCGGCTTTTGCTGATGTCAAAATGTTCAGCTCACTGTCATATTGCCGAAGAGATCTTCATTACCCCCGTCCTACAGTTGATCAGGGCGTTAGCCGTAGCTAAGAATGGTCGCCCTAGGATACCGGTATCTGAACTCCAACGTTCTGTACCGGCTGTGTCAAGCACTATAAAATCCACGGGGAAATAAAACTTGTCCACCTTAATCAAAACATCCTCCACTATTCCCCGTGGTATCTTAACTGACCGTCAGCCAACTGTGTCATGGAGGTGGGCTTCAATTCTCCTAACCTAATTGCAGGTAAACTGAATAGGGTAGGAGATTGACACTGGCTCCAAGGTCAAGCAGCCTTCTCAATGTGGCTGACTCCTATCGTGCAAGAGATAGTAGGACATCCAGGGTCCTTATACTTGATAGGCAGCCTACATTGGAGGATTGAGCTGACTTGCTCGGTCAAACAAACTTTTTCGGGACATTGTTTTCCGCTTGACGGTGATAAGTCCTTCAAGAACTTGGCGTAAGACGGCACTTGCTGGATGGCATCCAAGAACGGGATGTTGATCTGCACTTGTTTGAACACCTCCAGAATGTCCTCGAATTCCTCCTTTCTTGGGCGCGAGAAGTCTATCAGGGTAAGGCGCCTTAGGTATAAACGACCTAGGAGGAGTCTCTATGGTCGGAGCTAATGTAGATGGCTCGGCATCTCTCTTCTCTGACTCCTGCTTCCTTCTTCCTTGTGCAGCAGGGTTCTCCTCAGGTGAACCACTTGGTTGTCACTTGTTTCCCTGATCTAAGTGTGACAACGGCTTGCACATGCTCCTGCCCATGCACTGCATTTGATGAACTTCCCTCATGGAACTGCAACTTTGGATTCGGCACAGGCTGACTAGGGAGCTTTCCCTTCTCTCTCTCCCCAGGTGACTAGCAATTTGCCCGATCTGGGTCTCCATCTTGGCAATAGCTTGAGTGTTCACCATGGTAGCATTCTTCACGTCATTGATGGATTGGCCTGTAAGCTGGATGAAGGCCTTAAGAGTGTCTTCCAGAGATTGTGAAGAAGAGGCAGGGGCTTGAGTAGGGGCTTGGTATGATGGTGCTGGCTGGGAGGACGGCTTTGATGGTGAACCGGCTGATGAAATCCAGGGGGTATTGAGTATGGGATTGGTGAGGAACTCCCCCTTGAGTCATAGGCTGGTTCTGCTTCCAAGAAAAGTTAGGGTGGTTCCGCCACCCTGGATTGTAATTCGGAAAAGGTCCATTGGCTTGCTTCATAAGTCGTTGAAAGCGTTCACTTGCTCCATTGGTGACTCGACAAAAGCCGCAATGATGGGCAAGTCTGTGCTAAGTGCATGGGACTAGCACAGATGGAACAGCAGTCAACATGGAATGGGTTGGCAGCATTCATGGATTTGCTAACAACTAGGCTTCGACCTTTTTGTGAGGGCATCTATCTTCATTTTTCAATCCATCCTTAACCTCATAGATGCCTCCCTTTTCTGAATGCGAGCAGCTTTATCTCGACAGCTTGAAAAATCCCACTGTTGGGAATTGTCGGATAACTGATCTAAGGTCCTATACGCCTCCTC